>BJBW01004279.1:262114-279653 GCA_004320125.1 Scolopax mira
CAGACATGCTTGACAGTCCAAGGACTAGCCCCAACAGAGGGGCAATGGTTTTAAACTGGAAAAAGGTAGATTTAGACTAGATATGAGGAAGAAATTCTTTACTGGGTGGGTGGTGAGACACTGGAACAGGTTGCCCAGAGAAGTTGTGGATGCCCCATCCCTGGAGGTGTTAAAGATCAGGTTGGATTGGGCTTTGAGCAACCTGGTCTAGTGGGAGGTGTCCCTGCCCATGGCAGGGGGGTTGGAACTTGATGATTTTTAAGGTCCCTTCCAACCCAACCCATTCTATGATTCTATTGTCCCCGCTTCCTTATATTGCTTCAGAAATCTGACATTCATTACTGGAATGTCATTAAAGCACCAAATGGCCTAGGATAACGATTCTAAGTGAAAAACCAATGAAGTCTCTCCACCTGAACCACACACTTCTCATCCTACATTCAAACACTAGTGCTATGGGCCAATTTTCAGAGATAAGAAAGGCTTCCAGTAGTGATTCCTTAGAATGCCTGAAAAGCATTGTTTTTTCTAAGGAACTCCGTTTTGGTTGTAGATAATCCACTTCAGACAAACATTTTTAGAACTGGAAGCATACTAACTGTATGCTATTGTGAAGCCATTCATATTCGTTAAATACATCTCTCTGTAATTAGAGATAATAATTCCACAGATTTCCAAATATATTCCTCTATCTGGAATTCCAACTGACTTCCCCAGTTACAAACTATGCCTGACACTTTGGAAAAAACACTGTTTTGAAAGGCATACAGACCCCAAAAATAACTGCAAAACTGCAGACAGCACAGAGCAAGGCTTCTCCTTCATCTTTGGTTGGAAGATGATGCCAGAGCTCTGAAACCTAACAGACATCACTGTAATCCATGGGCTGTAAACAGCGGAAAAGTGGCATAGTTAATAAAAAGTGAAGAAACTCCTAGTTTCTCTGAAACTCCCCATCACCAAGGGTTACAGGCAGATTCTCTACTGAGCTGAAGTAGCAAAGAATGACATATTTTAAGAGTGTCTTTCTAAAACACACATTGTAGCTGATTCACAGTAATGGCTCAGTGAAACAACTGGTGGATGACACTATGAGTTAGTGCGGTTCAGAACTGGCTAGACCTATGCAAACCTATACACCTAGACCTGTACACCTCCAGGCTACACCTATACATCTACGCAGTGACTCCATCTCTTTTTCAATCTTGTGAATCAGAGAAGCTGCAACATAGCAGACAGCTACCCCTCTGCATGTATAGGAATATTCTGTAATGAGGGCTGAATGCACCCGAGAGTAAGTGGTGCATTTTAAGTAACTGTCATACCTCGTGCAAAACTTCATAAAACAAACCTTATCCAAGACACCTATCCTTAAGCTTTTGAATTACACATCCACCTCCTTCTTTAAAAGCCCCAGTTTTTTCCTTTAAACAATTCTTTCCCTAATTTTTTGTTGTTGTTAGGACCTACTGACCTTGGAACTGAATATAAAAATACCCCTATATTGTTATGTGTTAAGAGATTTATTTATCAAGAGATGTTGTAAGTGATCTTGTAATTCTTTAAGGACTAAAATTTATATGCAGGAAAATACCAAAACCCCTTAAGAAATGTCACGAAGCCCAATCTAACTCTTGAAACATACAGCAAATACAAGCAGCACAGATTTGTTACAAAAAGCACTTTATTGCATTACATGCACATTGACGTTTATTACAATTTGTTTCCAGCATATTCAAAACAAAATCCCAATATAGACATAATCTTTGCCTCAATAAATTGCCACCAACAGCAATGCTTACATCAGCACTTAGATTTGGGCAAACATAAAAATCTAACGATGTCATCCTACTCTGGTGTTACACTGGGTAAAAATCTCCAGAAAGTCTCAAAAAATGATGCTTCTTATGAACAAAAAACCTCCCCTTAAAAAAAAAACCTCAAAGAGGGCACATTTCCAGGCCAGAATGGAGCGCAATGGATAAAACTCTGTGGTGACCTCGACTGAGCTTGCTCTAGAACAAGCAGTGGTACAGTATGGTGCTGTGCTGGACCTTGCTTCTCAGCTCACAGGGCCATGCGAAGGCAGCCAGGTTGTCTTCCTGACCCAGGCTGGAACATCTGCATGGTACTGCCCTGCCACCCTGAGGCATAGCAGCTCTGTCCCACACTAGCTCACAGATCTCTTCATCACCCTCCACCATGTACATAGAAACGTGCCCTGAGCATCCTATACTAACAAATAACACCAGGAGACAGTCTTTAGCTTAACGTAAAGCTAAGAACAAGTCTTTATTTTGTTTTAGGTTTGGAGCTGAAGAACGTAGAAATGGATTTCATTCCACTCTTATCAACTTTGGCCAGAGCCTTCTGTGCTGCAGACATTTTGCTGTTTGCCTGTCAGTGAAATGATAAACAGAGTTAAGCAGCATCTCCATTGGAAGGGAGCATGAGCTACAAACTCCTAAATACAGAAGTCAAGGAAGAAGTTGAATTGCTTTTTTAGTACACAGCAGTAAAGATAATGTTATGCAGGCTTTGAACTGTAGGAGAAAAACCTTACTAAACAAATTTGAGATTATTCAATCAGAAAAATACTTGTCACGAATTACTTAACCTCAGACAAAGACAGAGAATCAATTATATGGACAATGAGGTGAAACATCTTTCCTTTCTGCAGAATGAGGTATCCCAACTCAAACGTTTACTTTGGGATAATCCCTGAGTGTGCATTAAGAGGAATAATGCATGCAATATAACAGATGCATACTGTACCCTCCGACTCAATCTCATGATTATGCTGTCAGCAGGCTGAATTACAGCCTTGCATTACAGATGATGAATAATTCACACTGATTTATTATGAAAGTCTCTGTGCACAGTGAAATAAAGGGAAAATAGATGGAAGAAGTAAGAATGAAGAAGGTAACTAACATTTGCAAAGCACTTTGAGGCCACTGGGAAAACTTCCCAGACTTTTACACCTAAAACACATTTTATGAGCTACGTTTTATAGAGCTGACCTCTTTTCTTTCTTACATTTTAAAATGTTATGTTTTAAATCTCTAGCTGTTTTCCCTATTAAGAAAACTTTGCATTGACCTTTATTTATGATACTTCTCAGTCTGCAGGACTTCACAATTACAATACTTGGGATCAGCTAAAAGGTTATGGATAGGATGGAGATACGCAACAACAGTACGATCGTCTGTGTTACTATACAAACAAAACCACTGCCAAAGTATGTAAAAAAAGAGTAGTACACTGTGCAGAGTCCAAGAGCTATCTTTTCTTTCCCAGATTCTCTCATCAATGTGCTTCATTATTTCAGAAGTAAATCATATTTAATGTTAAAATGAATTATCTCCCCTCAGTCTATTTCTATCTTTAGGCTCAGTTCAAAAGCTATAGGTACGTAATGGGGGAAAAGGGGAAACATTCATATTTTAAACTACTTATCATCTTCACTTAGGGGGCAATCCTCTTCTTACTTCAAACCTAGAATGTGCCCTGAATACAAAAATTTCTGTGGGTCTTGGGGAGAGGAAGGAATTCATCTGTCACCAGCTGCTTCTCTTTGCAAAGGGATAAGGAGTAGTCAGCATTAGTCTGAAGGTCACAAGACCAGCACAGACGGCCTTTTTGGTTCCCAATGGACTGGTGAAGGATTCATTTTCTTTCAGTGTTCAGAGAAATAAGCCAGTGCAAGCTCACAACTTTGGCACACACAGACAGAAATGATTTCTTTTCACATCTCTGTTGCTCTCCAAGGAATAGTACAGTGGCAGGCACCACTGGACTCAGATTTGAATTGACCTCCAAACTTGCGTTGGAGCTGGCAATCGGCAAGCTCCGTGTTGATTTAACTTCATTAAGTTGACATAAATAAGTGCACAAGCAATATTTCTAGGAAAAAATAAAGCCTGTCTCAGCATCACTTGAATTTAAGTCAATGCTGCCATCTTTGTTTCTTTTCCAAATACCTGAAATTTAACAGTTGCTATCACTAAGCCATATGATTTCTCATCTAAAGATCTCAAAGAGCTTTGCAAATACTAGTTGAGCACCTTCAGACATGTCAAGTCTGTGAGGTTCACTGGAATGTTCACTGACAAAATACAGTCAAACAGTAACAGTTTAGAAAAGTTCAGAATGGGACATTAAGACTATCAAAGTTAAATTAGTCTTGAATGAAAAGTTCAAGGAGACATAACGACAGACATCTGCCATTCTGCATTTGTTTTTCTGGTGTATTTTGGAGGAGAAAAACAGGCAGTCTGTGCTAATGTTGGTTATTAATCTATGCTTTAGCAAAACATGCATGGATGCAAGGCTTACTTACTTTTTTGGTTTTTGGATTGCTGCTGTTTAACTTAGTATAATCTTCTTCTGCTTCCACAGGGACATCTGATAATTTCCTTTTCTGAAATGTCAGAGTGAGGAAGTTGCTCTGTCAACCACTTTTATGATGTGCACACACGGAAGTTTAAAGCTTTGGCTTTATAACATAACCATAGCAGTAAAACAGGACTGGAAATCAACTGAAGAATCTGCAGTAACAGTGGAAGATTTCTCTTTGTAATTGTCTTCTTTGCATGTGAATATATACCACCTCTACAGTATTCAGAAAAGATCAATCAGTGTCATGGGAAGCATTTCCTATTCCCAGCCTTCTGAAGAATGGCTTCTAGAAATCACTTGAATCCTGCTTTTAACTTCCAAGATTGTGACTTTGGTGTCAGAGTCTATTTAGAGAACTTTTAAGGAGCAGACTAGGCTCTGGTCCCCATGGCCTCACGGAGCTGTGCAGCAACTGCAGTGCTATCTGCCAACACAAGTGGATCATCAGCTAGTCTATTATCTGTTTGTGCACAAGCTTTAGAATTAATTAGCTTCTACAGTTTGGCAACAGTGAAACACTGACATAGTTGTGCTGACTGCTTCATCACGTGAATCCAACAGTGTACTAAGAAGCTTCACTCGGCATGTGCCGGGTGCCTTCTAACTTCAGAAATAATGGAAGCGAATGGTTCTCGGCACTTCACATGATCGGGCTGTAAGAATGAATATTTCTTTCCATAAACTGTGAGCATGTGTTTAGTTTAAAGGTGAAAACTTCCTGGTATTTTTCCAAAAGGGGAAAAAAAAAGTACATAGTATTTTACAACACTGTATTTTTATTATTATTATATATCTGATATTACTACCCTGTCCTTAATATCCTGTGAAATCTAAACTGTGGCCTTCCTAGATTTTGTGCCAAAGAGAGTGATTTTGCAAGCAACTTGGATGGTACCATACATTTTAAGATCCTGTTTTATTCATTTTGTTTATGGTGCTTGTGATCTCTCTCTCTCTCTCCTCCCTTCCACCCCCCTCTCTTTGGCACAGAAGCCAGGTCTGCAGCTTAGATTTCTCAGCTCTTAGAACCAGATCCAACAGCAGCCTTTTCTTTTGATTTCAATGGGATCTGGATCAACCTCCCTAGGGGGCTGTTTACTGTGCTGTGATAACATTTTCAAATGACAATCTAATGAATAATTACTACTCTCCTCTTTTTGGATCTGATAAACAAGTTTTTAAAACATACAACAAAATGTTTGCATTTCAGCAAAACGTTTGCTGTTTAATTCTAACAGAGCCTACGTGTTCTTTGTAGATGGCTGTCATCATCTGTCAATGGCCAGGCTCCCTGTGCTGACAAACTGGACAGTGTGACAATTACAACACAAGATCAATGGCTTACAATTAATACAAAGAACATGTAATTTTGATTTAATCATTAAATCAAAGAGTCCAGACTGTACTCAGTTTACTCTTGTACCACACGGAAGAGAATCTCTTGCAGCTTTTCCGTTTACCACTGTAGTTTTTAAATCTCTCCTCCCTTCAGGATTTATTCTAATGTAACTTCTAAAAATGCAATTACTCTACCATAAGAGGAAATATGTGTTAGACCTTTCTTTATTTGCAATAATCCTATACTATATCTATCAATGCACCTTGCCCTCATGAAAAGAAATGTCAATGCAAATGAATAAAAATGGTCTGAAGGAGACCATAGGTTCCAGTGTACAAGCCTGCCTTGCTCTCCTGAGATTGTGAAGAGCATTTTAATCTCTGAAGATAAAAAGACTTAAATACAGAAGCATCATGCAAACCCTGGTCAGTGCTCTGGAAATTAATCAGATCCTCAGCAAGATTTCACTGCCCAACAACCAAACAGTTCTAAGCCTCACTTCCTCTGTAACCAAACTGCTGAAATAAAACTATTTTTAAAAATAGATTCTCAGAACTATCCCAAAGGTATAAAAGCTATTCGTACATAATATGTAATGTACATCACATGTAGTTTAATATAGTTGTTGTAACATGCTTATATGGCTAATGAATATCAGTTGGCTCCTGATGTGTGTTTAATATTTCTTACAATGCATAAAGATAATTCTTAACTGAATCAAAGGGCCAAGTAACTGTGCAGCCAGAACAACTGTCCAACCACATGGAAATAACTTATATCCATGGATATACATTGGAGAACAAATGCTATTAATAACAGTAGGGACCAATTATTCCTGCATGTGCTAGCTGACATACTGCTTAAAAGAACAGTCACTGAACCAGCCAGAAATGAGGTTATTTTAGACTGTTTCAGTAAGTTAACAGGGATGTTGCAGGAAAGGTTGGTGTAGTAAGTAACCTAGTTTTAGTGGACATAGGATGCCTCAGCTTAAATTAAATGGAAAGGACAATCAAAAGTGGGGTTCTTTATTCTAGAGGGGCAAACTTTGCAAATCATATGCCTTATTTCTCTAAGCCAAACTGAAAGGGCTTGATGTCTGAGGACACTTGGACTGAAAGAAAATATGGAAGAAGTGACTTTGGATCTTTTACCTGAGACAAGGTGAAGAATCTTGAAGGAAAGAGCTTTTCAGACTAGCCTACAGGAGTGCTTCCCCTTGCTCACACAGATGCACACATATTCCACAAATAAAGATACTAGGAGTAGACAGAACTCTACAATGAACAGGGAAAAAAAGACTGCCAAAAAAAAATTGTTTTAGGGGTCAGGTAATACTGGGATAAAGTGAGAACTGCCAAAAAGTCAAACTGAGTTGGACTCTGGAAAGGGAATTAAAACAAATAGTAGAAGGTTTTAGCGACAAAGACAAAAAGGGAATCAAAAATGAAAAAGTGAAGTTGCTATACAATAAGGACTGGATAGATCTTAAAGCTAATCTATGTGTAGCCCCAAAATGGAAATCCTTTGCCTCAGGAAATTGTTTTCAATAAAAAGGAAGAGGTTAAACACAGGGGCAGAAAAGAGAACAAAAATCACTCTATTCAAAACAGAAGTAAAACTCAATATGCTGACATTGTTGGGATGCTGCCTCAGAAATCATGAGTCCAGAGGCAAAACCTGGCAACCATTCTACCAGGTAGGGACTGCAGAATAGCCATACACCCACCTATGTGTAAGGAGGAGGAAAAAGTGACAGTAGGATTCAGCAGAATAGAGAGGGATAAAAAAAGTGAAAGAAGGAACAATAATGAAAGGTACAGAGTAAATGAAAACTAAACATAGGTAGTCCCTACCAACGTATCTTTCTTTTTCTTCTCAAAGATAACACATTTTCTGGTGGTAGAAAATGTAAAGCATCGCCAGAGGACTTGATATGGTGCCACTTAGGCAACTGAAATTGTGGAAAATAAAGATTGCATAAGACTTTTAAGGTAGGTAAGAAACTGGGTAAAAGGGAAACAAAGGTAAATAATGCAGAAAGGGATGTCATTGGATCAGATGAAGATTACTAGTAGAGCACCTGAACAGTGTCTATTCAAAATGTTCATTAATTGTTAAATAAAGATAACTAACATGCTAACATTTGCTGAATGTACAGCAGTGAGTAGCATTATGAATACCTAAAGAGCTTTTAACACTGTGAAGGAAAAGCCAGAGAACGTTCAAGACTGGAAACATTAAAAACAGATGAAATGTGCAGAAGTACAAGGTCATGTACACAGCAGCTAACTGCATGAATTTCTCGTAGATCCGAATGCTGATCAACTAAAAATTGCAGCGAAGAAAAAACCACAACTGTGTGTCTTAATTGTTCACAGCATGACTGTGAGCTATCTGGTACATCACACAGTAATAGAGGCAAATAGGATTTGAAGATGTAATGAGATAAAGTACTTCCAGTTAAGACAAGAAGGGAAGAATGCCATCATATCGTACTGGTAAAGCTTTTGTCATGAATAATTATATTGATTCTGGTCACCTGCTTTGAAACAACTGAATTAATTTTGGAATAAGTGTAAAGCAATGTTCCTGCAATGATGAGGGAATGGAGAACCCATCTAACACAACCAAGTTTGGCTTCACAAAATTTAAACAGAAAGAATATGTTTTCCCTTTACACATTGAGAGAACAAATGTTAAGGAGGGAAAAGAGCCATTTCAATTAAAAAAAACCAATGATAATGTGAGCACAAATGTGCAGGGGAATAAATTGGCCACGAATAAATTCAAGGTGGAATTTACAGGAAGGTTTCTGAGCATCAGAGGAATGAGGTTATAGAACAGTCTTCCAAGAGAAGTAATGGAAATAAAAAATCTAATGAGACTTACAGTGAAGAATGTTCGGTGTATAAGAGATTATCCAACATGGTTGTCTGGGAATCCATGACCCAGGAGGTCCCTTTCAGGGTCCTCATAAATTACATATGAAAGAAAACCTATGAGGTCATATTGTCCCATCAACCTCAATAAAACTAAATAAACAAAACACATATGAAAATACTGTTGACCAAAAGCATAAAATATGTTTCTCTCTTTCCCTCCCCTTCTTCAAACAGGAAAATCAACAAAAATATTCCTTATTGAAAAACATGAAGTACCTGGTCAATTTCTTGCATTATTTCAGACTGGCTTTTCACAACATCAACTTACTGTTTGTATTGTACCCAGTGGCTGGCCTAGTTTAGTTTAAATAATAACTCACATAAATTAGTATACAGCAAAATGTGTCTGTCGATATCTTAATGCTCTCCTACCTTCAATGGTGGCTCCGGTACTGGGCTTTTAAGTTCTGGGAGCCTGTAGAATAAAAGATTTTAAGTTATAAATTAAAGCAGCTGAATTGCACAACCTAAAGCTTATAATTTGTTCCCCACAAAGGCTGCTTTGGTTATCAGCTGCTCACACATGGCACACGTTTGCAAAAAAAAGCAGCTCATGGACTCTGTATTTCTGACTTTGATAACTAAAACAGAGATGGGCACCATACAGAAACATGGGCTCTTTTAAAAGTTCTTAGATCTGGCAATCAAAACAGGAGAACTCCACCTTGCTTTTGAAAACCTTGGGTACTGGTAAGATGATATGATAAAGCACATAACATCTCTTCAATGAAACTGTTAAGCCATGGGACTGCAAACTGTAAATTGCACATTTTTCCATAGTCCACCATAACAGAACACTTTGAACTGAACTGAACTGAACTGAGGGGCAGGTGCAGGGTCCCAGTGATGCTCCAAGCAAAGTCTGCTGCTGGCCGGGAACACCAGGATGAGGATCCTGGCTCACCTTCCAGATTCAAATATAAACTAACACAGGTTAGACATGTGAAATCAAACTCCAGCAGCAGTGAGTGAGAAGAGAAAAGGAAAGAGGGACTGGCGATGAAGATACTATTCCTGGCTCTGCTGTTTGTGCTTGACAATTCTAGAGAAACTGTTCTAACTCTTCGCATTTCCTTCCCTGCCTTGCTCTAAAATAGGATACATTGCTCAGAGCTTCATGATGCACCTGTGATAACAGATGTATCAGACTTACATATTGCATCTCTCCACCAGTCCATGGTCCTTAGCATCACAGGAACAACAGAAAGGCATAATCTACATTTTAAATAATCACATTTAAAGTGTGGCAAATATAATCTCCTTGTTTTATTCACTGCAACCTTGATGAACAGATCTCAGTATTCAATAGAAATGACCACAAGGACATTAATGCATTTCATATAAAACTAGCAGCTAGATGGAACAATACTTACCCTAAGTATTTTAACAACTCCTTACTCAGATCTTCAGGAATATATTCTGATATTAACCCATGGGCATACCGTATATAGTCTTCAGAAATAGGGCAGGGAGTAGAAAGAAGAAGAAAAAGAACATTCACATTATATAGTCACGTTGCCTTAGCCATGTTGCATGCAGTCCCATAAATCATAAGGCTGAATTAATAGTAAGAGACTTCCAATGGATACACTGTGATGGTCCTCTGTGTTGAGTAGTTTATGTTATATGACACTTGTAGGTTTATTTAAAAAGTAAAGACTTACTACACTCACTTTGTCAGCACATGTTATTAATATCTGCTGTATGTACTTTAGAAAAGCTGTTCACTTTCTGAGAATACAAGATACCATGTATTTTTCCAAAGAAATTAAATTTTAAAAACCTGCAAAAGTAAAAAGCTGACTCAACAGAACACACGATCATTAATTTTAAAGCATCTGGATCTTACAATTATTTGGCAAGGGCTTCAGTACTAAAGCACATTTTCTGGCTTCAACTGAAAACAATTAGATGAGACAATGAGTCTATTTCAAAGTCTTGTACGTAATTTCAGTGCTTCACGGAAAATGCCAAAGCCTATCTAAACATCACTGCAAGACGGGATAATGATCTGTGGAAATCTGAACTACTAGAAGCTGTTTTCAGTACAGGGCACTCCTGCTATAAATGTTATTCTGAGAGGCCAGGGAAAAAAAGTGACCCTTTTGTAAGATGAAGTCCTAAACCAGATCTTTTCCGGTCACGTTCTACACCAGCACTTACTGATCGTAGGCTGGATCTTTTCAACTTGATGGTGTCTGGACTGCAAGGGAGTAACTGCACCCACGAACAGGAAGTATTTGACAGACAGACATTAAGGTAAAATCTTGCCTCCAAGTTCCAGCTACAACAGGTTGGCTCTATCTGTGCACATGGCTACACACTCAAGACAGTGGTAAGCTGTCTTACATAGTAAGCTAGCCTCAGGGTGTTAAATACCTATTTCTTCTATGGCAGAGATAGTTTCCTCCTTTTGTTCTTTTAAATCTAAAAAGCCCAATGTAAACAGGCATTGAAGCAGAAAGCATTAAGAAACGGACACCAGTATATGCATTTCAATTGACATCTTACTATCTCCTGTCTGCAGATAGGAGATCTATCTACTTCTTCCTCCAGTGCCTAGATTCATCAAGGATTTGTCACTCCCTAAGCCCATTTTAGGGTCAGGCAAGAACAAGAAATAATTCCAATTCAAGACAATTTGGCTTCAGCACTTATTATGTCCAATTTACCCCTTAAGAAAAATATTCCCATCATTTCACTCCTTGCATTATGACACTGAATGGTGAGTCCAAGTCAACTGCTATTATTTTGTACTAACTGTAAAATCCATTCCCTTTGCACTTCTGCCTTGAAGCAATCTTCACTGACTTCCTTTACCAATTTTAAAATATCACTGTTTGCCTTCTAGGGAGTCTGTGTTCTCACCCTAGCCTTGCTTCGTTATTAACCTCCTGTCAAACATCAGGAATACTTGTGCACCTCCCTTCTTTGTCTTCTGAAAGAAGTATTCAGGTCTTACATGTTAAACCTCCCCTCCTTCCCCATTTGCCCTCACTATATCTTCCCAGGTTTTTTCCCTACAACATCTGTACATATATCCCTCTATTTATAAGGTACCTAATACCCCTATGAAAGCAATTCTCCACAGAAATAAATTGCACTGTCATGGCAGTGAAAGGATCAGACAAGAAAATTAGTCTTATTAAAAATAAGTGTTGAGTAAGGTCCATTTGACTTCCTGTCGTTCACCTTGCTACATACAGTGGGACTGCTTCCAAAATTTACCTACTTTTAACCCCAAGCATTCCCTATTTCAATGCTGCTCTTTTAAATCTAAAAAAGGCTTTTAAAAAGACTATTATATCCATGTTACTGTAAGTAAGGAGGAAGGTGGAAAAAAACACTATTTAGTCAAACTTCAGAGATAAACTATTTAAGCATAGTCAAGATGGTTGCTGTCAGGACATTTTCCCTTTCTTTAAAAAAATGGGAGTGGGGAAAAGGATGAAAAGCTACTGTAAAGTTAAAGTAACTTACAAGTTTAGCAGCTTTGCCTCTTTCTAAAAACCATATATTACAATCTCTGTTCTATAAAACTGTCTAGTTGCCTCTTAAATCTCATTTATGTTGTTTCCTTTGATATCATTACTTGGTAAGTCATTTTCCACTTCGTCAGCAAGTTGCTTTGTTTCTCCTTATTTTTCAACAGCATACAGACTTCTGAATATCTTTGTAATAATAAACAATTTGGTTTTGTTGGTCTTGTTCTAAACTTTTCTTAACTTTCATTAACATTCAAAGAATTTATTCCAAGTCCATTTTCAGGTTTCTCTACACAACTTAATGTCCTAGTACCATTCAAGACATGGCCCTCCCCAGGGAAAAGATGACTAGAAGCTAACAGGATCACTCCAGACTTTTTGGTACCAGGGCTGTCAATTTCAGGGCAATTTAATACACTCATAATTAAAGGTTTTGCCCTTATTAAGCACAAACTTGTGTATTCTATACAGTTGTCACATATGGTAATGTTTGGATCAGGAGTTTTTACTGTGTGACTATGACTTCCTAAGTTACTTTCCCTTTTTGGAGAATTCTATGAAAAGCATTTGCATGCTAATAAAAACAATAATAAAAAAGAAATCTGTTCTAATACAGAGACACTTATTGGGTGGATACTCATATATTATAAGCATGTGTCCTATTGCCCAAGATAGTCTCAGTTCAGCAAGGCACTTCACAATATGGTTCACCAAGAAAAACGTCTTCTTGAATTAAAGAGAAGCTAAAAGAACCTGAGCTGAGACCTACTGTTAATTACAATGTCATCTGATGAAGACACCAAAGAACTCAGGAAAGCCAAGGCACTCAGTCACAACACATATGGAATTTTCTGCACAAGGAAAATTTACTGCAAAGGCCAGTTTCAATACATTTTAGATTCTTATCATGCGTTGTATCTCCATGTATGCGATTTCACAAAATGGAATTCATTACAATGTTTAGTTTTCTTACCTTCTTTAGAATCTGTGATCTGTTCAACGCTGATAAACGTAGCTGCACGCACCCTTTCACCTACAGATATGTTGTTGCCTTTAAGTGCTTTCACTGTTTGATTGACCTATAGGAAACCACAGAATGAAATGTCTGCCTCAGTGTTGTTATGCTCATGTTAATGCAGTGACAAAGCTCTTGTAATTTTGTTTCAAGCATATAAAACACTCAAGTTATGGACTGTGGTGAAATTTAATATACATTTGTAATGACTAGCATATGAGCTCAAAAAAACCAAAGAAACGAGCATGTCTTTGAACACGTTGCCTTGGCAACACAGCACTAGTTTTGCAGCACCCTAAGATGAGCTGAGCTACTCAGATACAATGACCATAATTATACAGGTGAGAAATACACCTGCTCAGAGTACAAAGAAGACCTGAGCTCAGCTGGATTGCAAAGGCAGTCCTGATGGAAATCAAAGATTAAGGACTTCACAGGGCACTGCTATACCAGATCTAACAGAGGGGCAACTGGCAGACGAAGATATTTTCAACAGCACAAACGGATACCTGTTCAAATGTAAATATTCAGGTATTCATTGCAAAATAGATATTCTCATGCCTCATTGTTGCAGAAAGACCAGATTTTGTGCTTGCGTTGACTAATGGAAATGACAAGGCTTCCTTGTATCCCATGCTGCATACAATCTTTTTCTACAAAGTGGCATCATAGTAGGGGTACATGGGTACATGTGCGCGCAAAATTAGATTCACCTTTGTAATACCAGAACACAGACCTCATCAAGCTCCACTATAACACTAGTTTATTTTCTGCATGGTGTACAGATCTCTTGAACAACACGACTGTATCAGGACAGCAGTAACCATACCAGAACTATTCTGGGAACTGACAAAACTTCACAAGGAAATCCATTTGTAGCACAAACACATGCATTTCTGTCCAGATTTAAAGCATGACAGAATTTAAAAGTTGTGACACTCAAAGCCCTCCTCTAGTCCATCTGTGAAGCGGATAAAAGAAAAGACAAGCCCCTCACCTTATGCAAAGCCTAAGAACACAGAGATAAGCTGAACTTCAGCTTCATCTTCTGCCCCCCCATGCTCCATAAACTCCTTTCCTGCCGGTCCCATGAGAAAGAGGAACGTAACAAACTTGTCATTTCTCTAATACCTCATCACATTCCCAAGTGCAACAACTTTACTGTGTCATCTGTCCTTCTTGAACAGGACAAGTTACTTTAACTGAGGGACACTGCATGGCTCAAATGCAGATATGGACAAGCTAATAAGCATTTTCATTTTAGACTTAAAGCAATAGTGAAAGCAAAAGAGAAACACAATACCTTTTTCTTTAACCACTTCAGTGTCTTCTCTTGGCTGTACTTGTGGAATTTCTGACTGCCAATCTCTGAGAAAAAACAAATAAGGGGAAAAAAGTTATGACTGGGACTGGTTTGGACCACATTTTCAATACATCTAAGGTATTTTAAGTTGTAGATACAGCATGAAAGTTAATTTGCGGCCTGCACGTGTTTGGTATCAGGGCAGTAAGTTTCAAAAACATTGGAAATGTGGAAAAATAAACAGACTGAGCTGGTATGCACAAGTCTGAACAACTTGACAATTCTTTAATTAGGCCCTAATCCAGCAAAGCACATATTTTATGTATTTATGCATAATCTTGGGCTGCCTAAATTCACTAAGATTTTTCTTAAGCTCTTGCAGTTTGCCAAACCTTCACTGCCCTGTGCCACTAGACAGGTCATATTAATTACATAGTTCACAACATAAAATATTGGTTCCACGATTGCCTTTATTTATTTATTTTTTTACATAAAATATCTTAAATCTTTACTTAGTAAATTCCAGCACTTAGTAAGGGGCCAGGACAGAGACTTGGTTAGCGAAGACAAACCATCCACCCTTTCAATAATCCTTTTCATATCTTTCTCCCAATTCTCCCCTCTTGCTTCAAAGGGTGACTAAAGCAAAAGTTTTACTTCCATCCCCCTTTTATGTAGTTTAATAGTGTCAAAAGAAAATACAGAATCCAAAATAGTGAAAAGCACTCCTTGTGGGAGGAAGTACATGATTCATTTACGATTTATTGAGCAACATAAATTAACTCAATGATATAAGAATTTCAGAATGTGTTTCCCCTGTGACAACTAGCCTATCATGAACACTTGCTATTCACATGTGATTAGTTACCTGGAGATACGCGAGTTCATGATGCTGAGGCAAAGGAGAGAGAAAATTACAAAGGCTCACGGAAATTTCAGTATAAAAATTCAGTATTAATTCACAGAAAGCTACATTTTTGAAGTGAAATTAAATGCCTAATAAGATTTCACAGGAGATTTTAGAGTCCCCTGTGTTTCAGTCTTTTTCTTTAACAGGTATTTCACTAAGTTTTAATCTCCTATATACTGTTCCCATAAATACCTACACCTGTTTCACATCATTTACTGATCCGTAAATGACAAACACTCAGTTCTTGGAGTTTCCTTCTCCCCTTGCAAACACCAACATATTATTTATGATTCCTTCAGCATTTCCTTCTTTGGGGTTTATCTTGGCTCTTTCAAATTGCATACAAATAGCTAACAATTATGTGCTCTTTATGTATGCATGGTAGGGAGTATGGAGAGGTCAAGGAAAGCTGCGTACAAGATAAAGTTTCTATCTATCTCGACAGTTGTAGAAGAGTAAAATGCAAAAATTATTCAGAGCAAAAAGAAAATAAACCACTATATACACTTTGCTTCATGAAATTGATGAGTTGCAGGTAAAGTAATTAGCCGTGATATTGCTGGCTGCAGCCTTTAGGACTTACAACCTTCCAAATGGCTTGAAAGAAAACCAGCAGAAAACAGGGGAGACACTCTGGACACTTGAACCTGCTTCTCAAAGAGCTAACATGGTCTGGGTCCAAGTACAGTGAGTACAATTTGTGGATTCCTCTCTTATCTAAGAAAGTTCGAGGAAGGGACATCCTCTGGCCACCAACCCCCAACCCATGCTGAAAAGTAATTCTAGTC
This sequence comes from Scolopax mira, assembly GCA_004320125.1. NCBI lineage: Eukaryota > Metazoa > Chordata > Aves > Charadriiformes > Scolopacidae > Scolopax > Scolopax mira. The sequence continues at coordinate 278,301 of BJBW01004279.1, forward strand.
CGGATTCATAGGCAGACTCCCCCACAACAGCATGATTCAGAGTGACTCAGTTAGGGAAAGGAAACGTAGAACTGTGAAGCCATTTTCATTAAAACATGTGAAAAATAATTACAGTGAACCCTTCAGAGATCACTTTGTTTGAAAACATTTTGTGTGCTTGACAGTTTCGACTATTAAACCTTAGAAACTGACAATATTTGAGACCTCTGAAGAATTAAAGTGAGTTATGAAAGTCACAAACTGCTGACAAAAGGATTCAATATTGGAACGTGGACTTAACATGTGATGCACATTTGATATTGGTGAGAGTTAGTGACTATGTTTGATAATATGAGTATATATTGGAAAGCCTTTTGTTCCCTAATGTGTCTGGTGCCTATAAAACCGGTCTGAGACATCTGGAAAGATTGGGTCTGAGAAATACAGATGGAATATAAGTGGTTCTACAATTAAATAATATGTTCAGTGATCGGGTAATCGCTATGTAGACTTGGAAGTTTCCCTGATGTATTGTTGAGCAAACTGCCTAAAGCACATTTTAACATCCATTTTCTCAGTGTTTTCCATAACTCTGAAACTCATATGGCCCCTTTTTTCCTACCTTCTGGGAATACAAGCTTGGCAATATTACTTAGTTTTTCTAATCAGGTAAGTTTTCTTGGCTCTTCATGTTAATCACATCAGACAAGATCACAGTGCAGTTTTTGCCTGACAAAATGAAACAAAGAGTAACCCTCTAGAACTAGAATTCATAACTCCTTCTTAAACCTTTTCTATTGTACTTTCTATCCAATTTTGAATTTATTAGCAAACAACCTGCCTCACCCCCACTTAGTGAGCTGTAACACACCCTTTCCCCAACTACTAAAGTAGGTAAGTGGCAATTTAACCCAGCAAAATGTATTTTCAGTGCCCCCTTCAACACTGAGGCTGGGGGAGGTAGACTTTCTGCTAATTCATTAAGTGTAAACTGTGAGCACTCTAGGGTAAGAATTTGTCAGACAGATGTTAAATGCCTTAAGATTAAATTAAGAGTGAAATAAGCTGCAGGAGACTCAACACAACAGATACTTCTTGCCCTAAAGCCTGTCTCCTTAAACAAGAAAGGCTACAAAGTGGACAATGGGTCTTAGAGCTAGCAAAGAGTACCTTCGTCATAATACTGGTATTTTTTACAGGCAATAAAAGACATGAGAATATGAAACACATAGAAGTGGATTAAACAGGAAGGTGATCTGTGCATGACAAGCAAGCAGGCACCAATGTGTTTCTTGCATAACAATAAGCTTTAAAAAAGGGAAGAAATCCTAAGAACAAGCCCCACTGTTACTTTCTACCCAAAGTAGCTCCTAC
>BJBW01004280.1:0-42911 GCA_004320125.1 Scolopax mira
AAGAATTTCTTCCTGGTATCTAATCTAAATCTCCTCTCTTCCAATTTAAAACCCTTACCCCTTGTCCTGTCACTGCACTTCTTGACAAAGAGTTCTTCTTCAGCTCTCCTGTAGCTCCCTTCAGATATTGGAAAGCTGCTAGAAGGTCTCCCCGGAGCCTTCTCTTCTCCAGGCTGAACAACCCCAGGTCTCTCAGCCTGTCCTCACAGCAGAGGTGCTCCCTCTGAGCATCTTTGTGGCCTCCGCTTGACCTGTTCCAACAGGTCCATGTCCTTCCTCTGCTGACTCCTCCAGAGCTGGACACAGTACTCCAGGTGGGGTCTCAAAAGTGTGGAGTAGAGAGGTAAATTATCCATTCTGCTGCATTTGGCCCTGCTATAAATGATTAGTAAAGTCATACAAACTCTCCTCAGTATGCTGCCCCTCCCCACCATCAATGGCTTGTGCAGCAGCACCACCTAACACGCAGCAAGTGGCCTGGGTAGTGACTGGGCACATCAGTCTCCCAAGAAAGAATCGAGATGAGCTCACTTACATCTTCAGCCAGAGATCTCTCTCTGCCTGTCTCTTGGCTGCATTTTCCTGGATTTTGTGTCTTTCTCTGGGTAAATCTGTGCTCTCGCTGCAGTACACCAACAAAGTGGCTTCCCTCCAAGCTACTTGGGTTTCTGGAGGGAGTTTAACATCCCTGACAGAGTAACTTGCAGAATGCCACGCTGGACACTTTTGACTACATGATCTAATTTAAATCCCGTTAAGATGGCGGTCTGGTGCTTCACACTTAGAGGCATCCTCTCAATTTTAATTTATCTTCTTCCCTTTTCCACTTAACCTTTCCTCACAACTCTCAATTTTTTCTAGATCGCTGTTCTCAACTACTCTATTTTAGCACCTCCTTCTTTCTGCCTCTTAAGATCGTGTTGTGTTCTGGACTTAAAAGCAGAGATTCATCTTCTTTGCCATTTGAAATACGCAATATATCTTTTTGCTACTAACTAAAGTTTCTGAAATCCACTGATATTCTTGCTTATAGTTAAAATAACTGCCATGATTTAATGATTAAAACAGAGCAATAAAATGAACTTTTCTTGGCTTTTTAGGTATTGCACCTTTCATTCTCTCTTTTTAATGTATCTTCTTAGAATTCAGAGTTCTGAATAGCTAAGAGTTAAGCTATACCCCCCATGGCACCTAATTTTACTGTATTTTGTTTTCTGTGAAGCAACTCCTAGATGACATATCTCAATATCAAAGCAGTTATCCTTTCTAGAGATCAAAGTCAGAGAAAATCATCATTGTCATAGGAAGGCCAAGTCTAATGACCCAGATGGAAAGAAGAACAAGGTTGTTTTGCTGCCCATAACAATTCTTAGAGATAAATTGTACATCAATAAAACATTATTTTTTTTTTTAGAAAATAATTACTTTTACAACTTGATATGTGACCAGAAGTATGTATATCTATTGCTACTTAAAAAACTAAAACAAAACAGTGTTTTATTTATTTAGGGGAAATGACAGGTAAAACACTGCTGGGGTTTCAGTATCAGTATCAGCTGTGAAATTAACATTGGTTTCTAAAAACTAGTTGTTACACATGCTGAGACTACTCATTTCTTAAAATAAACATAACTCATACACATATACAGGGTCTGGTCTTCATCAGTGTCATGAGACTGCCATGTCTAGGGTCTACCTCCTTTTGGTTGGCCTCTAAGTTAGTGGGTCTCATTTGCACAAAAGTAGGTTATATGGTCAGATTTTATAATTTTTTTTTTATTAAAACACCTTCAAATAAGTTTCAGCCTTGTTAAGTATGTATTTGGGTCCACTTTCCATCTTGCACCTGGTTCCCCAAGTTTAGAAAAATGGCCCCGAGGTTATTTGTCATTGCCTTTCAAAATTCTTCCGCATACATAATGCTGTGGAGCAGGTTTTACAATCTCTGTCAATATACTCCCTTACTTGCAGCTCATCAGGAGTTACGGGAACTTGTTCTATCCTGATTCTTTAGTGGAAAGACAAGTAGATTAAGGCTAGAACCAAATGGGAGATGTTTAAAAATACCTGCTGTCTCAGACTTTAGAGCTGTGTTAGTGTTGCTGCCTGATCTTTTAAAAAAAGAAAGATACCTTTGGAGGTTGGGTAGTTTATTCCCAGACAAAAGAATATTTTGAGGATGGTGTTAGCACTTATAATTAAATAAGTCCCCATTATGCTTTTCTAAAAGCATCCTTATTTCCTTTGTATGGGAGCAACACTTTAATCACATATAGCTACTTTACAGATGTTTGTACCCATCCTTTGTAAACTCCTGCATGTATGTTCTGTGTGTTACACTTTACAACCTCTTCCCAACCTTGATGTTTACATTCTTAAAATTTTGAAAAACTTTGTCATACGGTTGGGTTTCACCTACTGCTGATTTTATCTTCAACAAAATGGCATCTGTATTTCAAAGAACCAACCCTCTGTCCTACCGGTTGTTTCTTCATCTAAAGGGCGTCCCATGTTTAAGATTTTCCATGGTGGACCAAAAAATCCTTCCCACAGGCAGAGAGTAACAATGAGAGGGTAATTGTTTTTTTCCTTCTTTCCAAGCAGAGCACTTTTTTAAGGAGTGTTCAGCAAGCAAACGGTGGCTCTGAAGCGATGTTGTTACTCACCACAATGTGGACATTCTGGTCCCTCCTGCCCCTCTGTTCAGGCACATCCCAGAAGGGAAAATAATAACTTCTTTCTCAGCAGCCTCTTTCGTCTGCTGTGTCACCACTGAAATATGTATCCTGGCTGGAGACATCTATTATCTGTGGAGTAGTTTATAATAATTTCTCTGAGTAAATTTCCTCAATGGGGAACGAGTAAAATACTTTTTCCATATCATTCACCATTTGCACCTTGTCAGTTTTGCTTAGTCTCTCCTTTTAAGCTTTTTATTTGTGTATCTCTATCACGGTCCTTGTGAAAGTTGCACATATTTCAAGAATTGCCCCTTTTCTCTTTCAAATACATCAATTGATTGAAAGGAGTAAGCAGTCAAAAGCATCTAAAATAAAACTTTTGATTTAAAAAAATTAAAGTGGAAGATATCAGAAAGGAGAAACCTTTACTCCTTTATGATTTTGGCAGATTTCTACATGAGATTTCATCTCTGCACCTCAGACTGTGGGGAGCACCCACCCTCAACCCTGCACAACTATGTGTGTTTGGTAGGTTCCAGATGGAATTCCTTTAGAGAATGAATTGAAGGGAGAGTGGCTTTTCATATTCACCTCAGCACCTCAAAAGCCTGAGCAGCCGGTCAAATCCCCCCTCTGTTTAGAGCTTAAAACTATCCTTGTTTCTTCCAAAAGAGGGGATGTCTCTCCTGTTTGATAGTATCATGCAACCCCTGTTTGCGTGATACTATTAAATAAGTCTCTTCTTATAGAAGTTAAAACTCCTTTTAAAAGCCTTTCAACATTTAGCTGTAAATCCCTCTGGTCTTGCTGCCATATTTATTTGCAGATTATTCATGACAGTGTCTTCATCTGCTTTTATAAATATTGTTTTTATAGCTTTGTAGAGTCAGGAGGAGAAAGAGTTTAACTTTTCTTTGTACTTCTTGGCCCTAACATACATAATTCTTCATAAAATTATTTATACATTGATAACAATTGCCTTGAAGTCCAACAAGTTTATATTCAAATTCATTTTTTCTCAATGATTGGAGTTACCTTTGTCATCCCTCAATATCTTATGTTATTTTTAAATTCTAGAATTTATATTACTGAAGCCCCAGCTAGTCTGAAAACAGTCTTATACCTCCTTCGCTGCCTTTATTTCCTTAGCTGTGGTCTCCCAGGATTCTTGAGCAGTTCTCATTGTGCACCTGCTTTTTACTCTTTCCTCCTGCTCCCTGAAAGTGGAAGTGCACTATAACTTGCTGATGGAAGAGGATGTTATCCCCTCCTAATGGATCATTATTCCATTGAATAATGACCTCCATCTGGGAGGGCTGTTAATGGCTACTTCAGGAAACTTCTGGCACATTACTGAATTTGTGAGAAATTGGTGACAAGGTGGGAAGAAGTCCTGAAAGCAGAATTTCACATCTCTGTTTCCCCTATTACACTCACCCACTTACTCACCCCTCTTTCCTTTTCCTACTCTCTGCTTTTAGCTGTATGTATAAATGTATCTTTCCTTTTCTGTTTCACTTACATTTTAGTTTCCATCTTATTATTTTTTCCTTAAGAGTTTTCAGTTATAATCAGTCACTCAAGGATTTTAATTCCCCCCTTTAACCTTTCTTTCTATGTATTTTTTCCTCACACTAGCAATACAATCCTCCACAATATTGATAGTCCTGGGGTTCATACTCCAAGTTGCCTTTTCCTTGTGCTTTGGTACCTTCTCTGTTCTGAGTTCACCACTTTGTTATTTCACAGTGTGATTCTGCCTCTTGTTCAGAATTAGACTCAGCTTGTTCTTTTAGCTGTTTTTCATTAAGATCAGTTTCCCAAGGATTTTAATCCCTTCCTTTTTCTCCATGGTGATGTGGGCTGCTCTTGATAAATGCAATGTAAAATGTAAAACTCCTTCTGTGTCTTATATTTGTTTAAGATACCAATAATCTAGTTTATTTCTTTTCCTTAAAGCCCTCTAGATCAGAAACACCCCAGTGTGCTTTCAAATCTGCTTCTTTTGTTAAAAACAACACTATTATGACATTTCTCTGCTGTTTGAGTCAGGTATAGGAGGGACATTAGGAATGCTGCCTGCTCCATCTGTGGTTGCAGTAGGAAGGAGTCTAGTAATTAAAGGTCTCTTTCCAGCTTTGCTTTAATATGTTTTACAGACTCTCATTTCTTCACACTTTCTAATTTTCATGGTATTTTATTTCTGTCACGTCTTTTTTCTTTTTCTTTTTTTTTTTTCATTCCAAACATCTTGACTTATTTTGAAAGTCTATTTCAAGTTACATCTCTTTATCCCCATTTATTGTCAGGGATTAGCAAGGGAAGCCACGAGCCAAGGGTCATGGCAAGGCAGGCAATGTCGGTCTTTGTCAACTAAAGTCCCACCATGCCCACCCCCAGACAAGGCACTGGGAAGGGCCAGGAGGTCTGGACCAGTGGCTGGGGACAGGCAGGGCTGGGATGTGGTGGGGCTGCAGCTCCATCCAGGCCCAGCAGCAGAGCCTCAGATGAAGTCAGCTCCCATGGGACCAGGTCAGTCCTGGCCCTGACCCCCCACGGCCAAACCCCCACTTACCTTTAGGTCATAGACCTCACCTCCATGTCCCCAACTTAAATATGCTGTAAAATCTAGAATTCCATCACACTGAGGTGTACAACTTTGCATTTATATGAGTATACTAGAGAGCAGAATTTGATTTTGAAATATAGTAGCATTTTCATTGCATTGTCATTCCAATTCACAGAAACCCTGTTGTTTTTGAGTTCGACAGTGAGGTATATACAACATCCACAGAACTGAAACAACTTCTGTTTGCATTAAGAGACTCAAGATGTCAGAGAAGAAAGATGTAGTTTTCCTGTCAGCATATAAATAATTCCTGAAGCAAAGCTCTTACCATCGTAACTTCCTGCTAAACTTGACTCAGTTAGCAAATGCTAATGACACTCCTGTAATGTAAAATCAATAAATGTTATTGGAACTAAACCTATTATTTGAGCAGAGTGGAAATATACTTAATTAACACACATTCAAATGTTCTAAAGGAATTACATGATTTTTGAAACATCATGTTCTGTTCCAGCCATTTTGGAGGGACTATATTTGGTAGAATTGGGGCTAAGCCCACATGGTGCTCAATGCTCTGAATTTAAGTGGAGTCATTGCCAAGTACTTTATTTCTCCCTGTTCCTTCTAGAAAAAAGTTCAGTTCTTACAGTTTTTTTTAAATTAATCACGGAACGAGCATATTAGAAACTGTCAGGCTGGAATGAATGTATGTGCATAAATATAGAGAGACAGTAGCATCTTTTGTTGTCCACGCATTTTTTCATGTAACTGCCAATTTGTGTGTGCCCTTGTGGTGTCTCTCCTGTACTCCCCAATAGATGAAAAGTGGTTGAGATAAAGGGAAACACTGATTTGTTGCAGGAACCCAAGCACTGCTGTTACCTGGCTACGGTGGCAGCCTTCATCTCCTGCTTGAATAGGTGCTAGAAGGTAGGAGGCTATCTCATCCTCTTCTTCCTCTCCTGACCTAGAGAGAGATGTACGTAGGTTACTCCATGGCCAGCTTTGGGAAATATCCAGTGCTCGTGTTTGTAGGTGTCTGAGGGAGAGAGAGGACAAGCCTCGGGCATGATCCCTGCAATTCCTTTGCAGAGGATCCCACAAATATCAGGGAAGAAGAAATAAGGGCTTTCAGGGAGCGTACAGTGGGCTCCTGCTTGTTTCCCCAGACCTCCAGTCCCAGCTCGTCGCTGAGGGAGAGCAGAAACTACTTGTACCGCTTCCCAGTTCATTCCAGTAAGAGCTGCTGCAGCCCTGGCAAAAAGCCTGGGACTAGGGCAGCCAGGAGTGGGCCAAATGTGCTTCATAACTCAGGCCTTTCTCTTGTTTATATTCGATCATCATACTCTGGCCATTCAAATGACTGAAGACTCACAATGACAAATGACTAAAGGAAAAGCAGCTGAGAAAAAGAAGCACAAAAATAGCCTGCTGGGATTTTGTGGGCAAGTTATTGATTTGCATAGTTCGATCTTATTATCTTGGAAGAGAGAGAACGTGTTGAATGAAGAACTACTATATTTTATATGAAAGAAAAACAGAGGCAGCAGTTATCTTTAAAGTACAACCATCTTATCAAATAAAGGCTTTTATGATATTTTCTGTGTGCTATTATACATTGTTAGTTATCCAAATACACTGAATAATAATGGTGAACCAAGAGTGGCAGATCCTTGCTTTTTGGAATGAGGTATAGTGAAAAAGGAGGCAGGAAACTGTAAGAACAATAGGTCTGGTCCCATTTTCCTCTTCTCTTTATATAGAGATTTTGAAGGAAGTGAAATGGCTCTGTTTCCTCACATCTGACCTGTGAGAAAAATAGCTTGTGCAGTCAGTTTTTAGCTTGGGAACACATCCAGACTTTATTTCCCAGTAATGAAATAAAGGATGTGTAGTCCTTAGAAAGCAAGTGAACGACAAAACGCCTGCATTTCTGCTGGTGTGAGCTACCAGTCTTTTCAACTTGTGTTTGCCTCAGTGATGGCAACATTCTGACCTCTAGTAACCAATTAACTGATGCAGCAAGTCCTTATTGATGACTGTACACTATTGCGAGAAGCTGTTGATACTGAGGATAATTTGTGTGCTTGCTTAGAGAATCTTTGGTTAATTGACAAAATGGGGTCAACAATACAGCCTTGGTACTTCAGTTTATGTGGTTTTTAGCTTACAGGTGTGACCAAAGAACTATTGTGTCTTTAGAACATGTGTCTTTAGTTAAAAGTTAGTTGTCATCTCTGACCTACTTATTGAAGATCTCTCTGTAGTGGTGCTTTTTGGAAGGTGAGGTGTTTATCTCTCTCCTTTACTATAGGGACATAACTGTGTGTACACGCAGAGAATTAGTCAAGTAACCAATTTAAAATAGACATCTTACTTTCAGGTAACTGAAGTCTAGTGGGGTGAACCACAGAATGACATGGGATTAGAGGGGACTTCTGTAGATCATTTTGTCTATTCCCCCCTGCCAGAGCAGGTCCACCCAGAGCAGGTTGCACAGGAACCAGGCAGGTTTTGAATGTCTCCAGAGATTGGAGACTCCACCACCTCTGGGCAGCCTGTTCCAGGGCTCTGCCACCCTCAAAGTGAAGAACTTCCTTCTCATGTTTAGATGGAACTTCTTATGTTCAAGTTTGTGCCTGTTACCTTTTGTCCTATCACTGGGCACCACTGAAAAAAGATTGGCCCCATCCTCTTGACACCCATCCTCTAAGTATTTATAGGCATTGATCAGATCCTATCTGATGCTGTCTGATCCCATCCTTACTGATGTAAAGTGTGTGCACAAGTAAGACAATTTGAAATCCTGAAAATTAGGGATCTTTCAACTCTTACCCAAAATCTTAGCCTTTGCATTTTACCCAATGATTTCTTAATTGCCTGCTGACTTTTCAGGGAGAGAGTTAATTGTTCTCTACACAGTTCAGAGCAGTCCTACTTTGCTACATCTGCAAATAAACAGTTTTCCATGGCTGATGTACATCCTAGTGCAACATCAGCCACTTTTAACCGTGTGCCTTGTGGTCAGTCTTTCTTCTGAAAGGTGCACTGAGGAAATGCCAGTTGAGGTCAAGAGAAGTCTTCTACAGGATTAGAGTGTGGAAGGTCCCAAAACACCCTTTTAAGAAAAAACCAAGAGGGTAGGCTCTCGCTGCATTTTTCCATCAGATCTCTTTTCTCCTTTGCTTTCACTGCCAAGTGAAGTAATTCAATTTCAAGGAGGAAAGAGGGAAAGTTGGCTGGCTGGAACCTTTAGCTTTGCATGCCTCCCTGGCCCAAGACAGAACTGGTCCACTGATTGACCTAATGATCAGTTGCCTCTGTTTTAGAGATTGTTTCTCCAGTTTTCTTCCATCCAGAAGACTTCTGTCAACTGTCCTTTACAGTTCCAACTATGTGACTCTCTAAAATTGAGAATAAGTCCCTGTTTTGTTTTTTATTTCAAGACCCCACCTCTCCTGAATGTACTCCTGAGGAAGATGGCTAAGATTTCCTCCGTACCTTATCCCAAATACTCTACCTGTGCCCACATGGACTTTTTCCCTCTGATGCACACACATATCTTGTTTATGTAGCTGGGAAGTTCCTCATGCTACACTAACTTACTTTGCTTAGTATATGATGCAACTGATTGTCTAAATAAAAAATAAAAATACTCCTCCCATTTCTGTTTCCTGTTAGCACTATAATTACAGTTTTTTATGGGTTTTAGAGCAGAAGTATATATATTTTTTCTGGAATCATCACACCCACCACCTTGTTTCTGCCAAATTTGCAGACCATCAGAAGCATACTTTTGTGTCATCTAATATTATTTATATTATTTTAAATTCAAAATGGAGATGAACTTTATAAAATGGAGTAATGTGGTGGTTCCTAATAGAGGAAGGAAGTTGAAGCTTGTCTAAACTTAGGTGAGGAAGACTTGGATTCAGAGGAAGCGCATTGGGAAGTTTCTGTAACAGTTGACAAAAGAGAACACTTGCCTGTGTGCAAGGCAGCTTTTGTGCTTCCTTCATGAAACATAAGGGAAGTCAGACTCATTTTTGCTACTCGTGTGACAGAGAACAAATAATATTTGCTTCAAAATATGATGTCACAACACCTTGAGAAGCAACTATTATCTGTATACGTGCAACACAATTACACAGTATAACTATGAACCAAACGAGAAATTGGTTATACTTAATTTTCTTAACTATGTTTTTAATTCTGTGCTTTTCCAACATGTCAGAGATGCTTGGACAAAATTTCCTCAAGGAAAAATTTAAAAGGGTAAGATTCATCCCAGAAATTTGGGATTTGCAATTACAACTAACTTTGCAGATTAAAAATTCATGAAAATTCATAAAACTGAGGTGTTATATGAAGAAGAAAACTGGCACATCATTTGTTATCAAACCATATGGTCTGTTTAAAAATGTAAATTAATGTGATGTTCTTAGAGTACTTCTCTGATAATATTTGTCTGCTATTTGAAGTTAACATACAGTTTGACCCCTTACACGGTGACAGAAATCCCTGCTAGGCTGTTGGGTCAATAGGTGAGGCTGTTAGGAGTGCTCTATGGGAAGCTGCATTGGGAATCTGATCCTTGTTTTGTGCTGCAGTTTCAAACGGCAGGAAATCAAATTATTTAGGATCAAAAGACTTGCAGCTGCAGTGCCAGTGAGATTAATAAAATTTGATCAGTTACAAATTTGAACCTCACTTGGATTTCAGGGCTGGCATTGTATCTCAAAACCAGAAAAGAATTCTTAAAAGGCAAGTTGACCTTAAAATAAAAATAAATTTGACCCTAAAAATACACTTCCCCATATGCAGGAACCAATAAAGTCCTCCTGTACTTGACTTCAAAATATAGGATAAATTCAGTGTAGTTGTGAAGGTTATCAAATTCAAATGATCCCATTTGCACCTTAAACGCAGTCTTTGAGCTAAGAACCTGGAATGTAGACTAGCAAAATTACAGGTTTATCCCTAAAAATTTTTGCATTAAATTATTATTATCTGTCATTGATCCAGTGCTAAAGAAAGTTTTCTTATGGCTATTATAAACTTCTGTTAACCATGCTTGTATGGCCAGCAGGAGGTCCTGACATTTCAGTTAAAAAAAAATATATTTAATATAATGACTTTTGCCATGACAAGATTTCCTATGTTAAGTAAATGCATTTTGACAAGCGTCAATCCACAGTTCCATTTCAATAAAACTTTCTTCAGGAAAAGATTTGATGTACTTCTGTCGCAAGTCATTATAAATGCTTGAGCTTTTGGAAGGAAATTTATATGAAACTAATAAATAAAGATATTACACCTAGAGCTGTATTTGATGTGTATGTGAACAGCAACTCTATATTAATGTAACTGTCATCTCCTCTACCATTATTTGACATCTTTATGCAAAGCCAGTGTTTCTGGTTTTCTGAAAAAAATCCCTGAAATGTCACTATGTGTATGTAGAAGTGTAGAGGGGAAGAGAGAAGGGGAGGTGTTTTTTTTTTTTTTTTCTTCCCATGGTGCTTCTCAAACAAGAGAACAGAGGGAGTGGGTGATTCAGCTGTTACCACACTGTCTGGAGATCAGGAGATGTTCTGCTGTTTCCTTGCTACAGGATATTTTTTGATACCAGGAATCTGAGAAAGTAATTAGTCTACATGTTCTTCTCTCTGAAACATTCAGCTGTTGTAGCAAAGAACACCGTAAAAGCTACAAATAGCTGTTGTAGCTATTTCAGGTCATATATTTATTATATATTTTTCTCTTTGTAAATTCTCTCCAAACACTCCTTGACACTCTGCTTCCTCAAGACTTCACTGCACATCCTCTTCACAGAGAATGATAGAATTGTCTAGGTTGGAAGGGACCTTTAAGATCATCTACTCCAACCATCAATCTCACTCTGATAAAAACCATCACTAAACCATGTCTCTAAGCACTATGTCAACCCATCTTTTGAACGGGCACCTCCAGGGATGGTGCCTCAACCCCTTCCCTGGGTAGCCCACTCCAATGCTTAATAATCCTTTCAGTGTAAAAATATTTCCTGATATCCAACCTGAACCTCCCGTGGTGCAACTGGAGGCCATTTCCTCTTGTCCTGTTGCCTGTGACTTGGGAGAAGAGACTGACCTGTTACATTGTCTGAGTGGATAACGAGAAGGGTGTGATGCCCTGAGGCCATTTCTGAAATAAGTCCCCTCTCCTGGACAGATGCAGGGCAGTAACAGTGTAAAAGATTTTGGTTTGGACTTTTTTGATCATTATAGGAAAAGTAAAGCTAAGAGCCCATACAATTAATATTTAAAAACATGTCTTTGCAGCTCTAATTCTTGAAAAGTTTTTCAAAGCATCACTATGCTTTTCATGTTGATAAAATAATTTTCTCCCTTGAAACAACTGCTGACTTAGGACAGAGTAAGACTAGTGATTGGACCAGAAATGAGGGAGATGCTTTGGATATGGAGCACTATTTTCCTGGGTGATTGGCTTGTCTCAAACAATATCATTGTTCTTCTCACTGTCTCTAACAGGAATGCTCTCTGAATATTGCTTACTCTCCTCAGATTTCTACAACAACACTGACTTGCTGTGGTTTTTAATTTCTTATTGCAACCAAGAAAAAAAAGATACCTTATTTTTTATGTGGTGTTACAAAGTCCACGGGAATAAGGAATGCAGTAGGTCCTCTGCCACTTGAAATCTTTAAATCACACGAAGGTGTATTTTTAAAGACTGGTTTTAGCCTGGGCTGGAGTGGCTTTAGGACTTCACGTTGAGTCATAACCCTGCCATGGGTTGTGTCATCCAGCACACCCATGTGGAGAAGTGACTCAGGGGTGGCCAGCAGCACAGGGACGTGGTGGGGACGGGCTAAGACAAGGCACATACCTTCACTCCTGGTTGAATCACAGCCCTGTAGTTTCCATCCAGCTTTGGAGATAGGAAGGAGAATCCTGGGCATTTGTGTAAGTTGCTGGTGCTGAAGCAGAGGGGTTGGAGGCAGGCACGTGTGGCAGGAACTCGGGTCTCTGTAAATCAACAAGTCAAACAAGAACGTGTTGAAAGAACAAAGTTAGACCCAGACTGTGCAAGATCCCAGTAGCACTTCTAGTTTTATTCAGCTGGGGAGGATCTCAACAGAAAACCGCGTGTATGCACATGTGGTGTATGTCTGCCTGTTCACAAGCACATAAAATGCAACAAAAATTCAAGAGAATAGCATGGCACAAAACAGGAGTAGCATGGGTTAGCAAGAAATACTAGTAAAGTGAGAATATTTAGTTAATATATGCTGAAAGCAGAAAAAAAATGGCCATCACCTAGCAAATGACCCTTGTATACTTTTCAGGCTTGGCCTGTGCTGCTACGTGCCTGTCTCTGGAGAAACCTGTTACAACAGGTATATTTACAACAGGCTTACTGTAAACATTTAATACTTTTAGAAAACTAATTTCTCCTAGGGTAAGAAGACAGGCTCCATTCAGAATCAATAAACAACTGAAAGAGAAGTTACTTCTGCGCTCTTAGTGCCGTCGCTGTTGGGACCTGTGTTGTTCAAAGCTGTCACTGATGACATGGGAAAAGAGGTGACAAAGTTTGCGTGATCCCATTTCAAATCACAGAGTAAACCAGCTGAAAATGCAAAGTAATATAACGGGGGAGAAATAATCTTAATTATCTCTAACAGAGCAATTAATTACTACACTATGGAAATAGTTTTTGAAACCTGTGCTCAGCAACTCTTCAAAAAGGGAAGTAAAATGCTGGGAATTATTACCAGTGAGAACAAACCAGAAAACACCCTTATGTCATTGTATATACTATACCCACGTACTGAATAATGCTAAGAGTTCTACTCATTCAATCCCAATTTGGAATGATTTGAAAAATTGTAAAGGATCAGCAACATGGAAAGACATTAATTTTACATAAGATTAAATAAAACTAGGGCTCTTCAGCTCGAAAATAAAATGATCTGTAGGCATGAACATGATGGAGAAGGACTAATTACTTTCTCCGATAAGTGCCAAGAGCCAGGAGAGAAGCCAGGGAATCAATTGACAGTTTTCATTGATTATCCTGTTTTCCAAATGCCTGCTGTTGGTCACTGCTGGAGGCAGAATGTTGGGTTAAATCGATTGCCTGATCAGATCCAGTACACGTCCTGTGGTGTTCTCAACTTCTGTTTTTTAAACCTTGCATAATTCCTGTGTTTGGCTGCCTCAGTGTAAAACAGTGCATCTGAGGGGACAGTTACAGCACAGTGAGATGCCAAGGAAGGTCAAATTAGAATAGTCTGTTTTAAGGCAGAATCTAATGATTTTGGAGGAGCGCTTTTAGTAAAAGCAGAAAAGGAAATATGAATTATGAGCCCGGTGATGGCTGTAACCAGTGATATGAAATATGTATGAGCAATATTTCCATATCTGTCCTCTCTGCTTGTAAAGGACTATTTTGCACTTCTTTTTTTTTTTTTTTTTTTTAAGTATCATTCTGTGGAAGCAGAATGACTGAAATTCATCATCTCCATAATTTTCACATTTCCTGCTCTCTGCTGCTGCACCTGTAAGGACATAATCAGTCACTTAGTCCTTATGCTGCCCAGCTCATTTTCATACTTTGGCAGCATCACTGTTCCCTTAATTGTCATGGTAACAGATGGTTTTGACTACTGATTTACCTAGAATTATTTTCTATTACATGAGAAGGAAGGGCCATGAAAGAAATAGTAATGAAACAAACCAGGTTTTGATAATCTCCTCATGTTCCTGGGGACCAATACTTAAGTACATGACATTTTCTTTTCAAAAGACAGAATTAAAAAAAATAAATTGTACTTCCTCCAAAAAAAGGGTTGAAAGAAAATGATAAGGAATTGCAGATTTCTGTTCATCTTTCTCAGACATATAGTTGATTTACTTATAAATTAGGGGCTATGATTCAAGACAGACTTGGAAATTAATTTCTGACATAGATTTCATCATTATATCATCTTTGGTCTGAAAAGTCCCCAAATATTACTTGATCAAACATAAATTATCCATAATAACAATCACATTATGCAGGGTAAAGGGCATTATTTGTGCAAATGAAATGGTGTTCCAATGATTAAGAAATTCAGAGTATGTGCATGATAAGACTTAAAGCATGGTTTTAACAATAAAAACAGAAAACAAGCACTTTTAATCTATACTGCTAAATAACTGGGATATTTGCCATATTTGCTAGCACACTAATTAGATTCTCTTTTAAAAGGTTTATCTCAAATTTTCCTTTGAAGGAAAAGTCTATGCTTTTTACTGTAGTATTTAGCATTGTGTTGGCCAACAAAACGAAGATCTTAGGAAAAGCAATATGCCTTCATATCACAGAATCACAGAACGATATGGGGTTGGAAGGGACCTCTGGAGATCATCTAATCCAACCCTCCTGCCACAGCAGGTCCACCCAGAGCAGGTTGCACAGGAATGTGTCCAGGTGGGTTTGGAATGTCTCCAGAGAAGGAGACTCCACCACCTCTCTGGGCAGATATGAGCACATATGAATGTCGTTATATGCACTGAGCATCAATGCCCTTCAGATACGACATTATCTGAGAAATCTCCATTGTCTTTTGATTCAGTTCAGACAGATTTAAATTGCGTTAATTTCATTATGGATTTAGGAATTGAACCCTTTCAATCTTCAACTTGTTTTCCTAACTTCAAGGTTTGGTGGTGTTTTTTTTTTTAAAGAGCACCCCTTCCTAAGCTAATCTGTTCAGGAAAATGTTTGTTTAGCTCCTTGAGCAGAAAGCAGCATGGGTTTTTTTTCTGACTCACCAAAGATTCTGTTACTGATAAACAGTGGTTATTCTAAGAAAAAGTTAATCTTTTAATAAAAATGCCAACATCAAAAAAATCCCACAGGAAAGGGCTTGGACTCCAGTTAGATGTCCCTGGGGTGATAAAAATGTGATTTTCTTGGCATCATTTCCACTGTGTGAATTGATTTATCTGGCTGCAGGTTCTGCCAAGGGAGCCCGAGCAGAGCTTGCTGTAGTGGTTTCAGGTGCCGTTTATTCATCCTCGCAGCAGGGCTGGGAGGCTGTAGTGGGGGACCAGACCTGACTGGTGCAGCTCACAACCTGAGAAAGTATCTCAGCCTCACCTCCAGCAGCTGATGGATGAAAAATGTGAATTGCAAGGGACTGGAAATAGCTTCTCATCCCAACTCCGCTTCGGGGGCAGTCACACCTGACAAGGGAGGTGAGAGAGACAGCCGGGAATGGCAATGCCTTGAGCTGTGCCCGGAGAGAGTTTTCCAGAGAGGCTTGGTGTGAGCCTTGCCTCTGAGGAGCTGGTCGGTGGCAGCTTTGTTGCTTTGTGGGAGTTAATGCAGCTCCGGGGTTTGGTGCCTGTGTCCTTGAGAGGGGATGTAAACATTTTCTGTGAGGTGAAGAGGAAGTGAGAGAGACAAGAGCAGCAACTCGCACCCAGATAGGAGACGGAAGAAATTAAACTGCCTCCTCCCCACGGTGCAGAGTGCAAGGACGTGGCGCTGAATGAAAAACTAGATAAACCGCAGCGTGAATTTATTGAAGGTAAATGGTATTAACCTAGCTCATTCATTTTCTGTGGAGAGGAAACTCTTTTTCTAGGAGAAATCAAACGGGGGGGAGGAGGGTATGAAGAACGTGGCATAGCTGTCGCAAGGTGGGGGGTTGGTCTCTTCTCCCAAGAAACAGGTGATAGGATAAGAAGAAATGGCCTCAAATTGTTTAGATTGGATATTAGGAAAAATTTCTTCACTGAAAGGGTTATCAAAGGTTGGAGCAGGCTGCCCAGGGACAGGGTGGAATCGCCATCCCTGGAGATAAAAGATGGGCAGAAGTCGTGCTGAGGGACATGGTTTAGTGGTGGTGTTGGGTTGATGGTTGGAGTCAATGATCTTAAAGGTCCCTTCCAACCTCGATGATTCTATAACTCTATGGTGTCTCCACCCGGGGAGATGGTACGGTGACAGAAAGCCACCAAAGCAACACAGGATATTATGCTGCGAGCGGACCTTCTGGAAGGGAGGGAGATAGGGCAGGGCTGGCCTCGGGAGGCCTTTTCTCGAACACACGAAGAAAACGAGGTGAAACCTGTGGATGGCACAAAGCGGGGACTCACCTACGTGGGGAAGGAGCGAGGCCCTCACTGGGGTAGGGGGGGGGAGAACGGCACAGCCCTTCAGCTGGGAATGCAGGCCCAGCGCTCGGCCTGCGAGGGGCCTAGAGAGGGCCGGGCCCAAGCGACCGAGGCGGGGGACTCGGTGCCGTTGCTCTCCCGCCCGCCATGGCGGGGAGAGGACAGATCCCCTGCCGCAGCGAGGAACGGCAGAACCCAAGATGGCCGCACCGGGGCAGCGGGGAGCTCCGGGGCGGGGCGAGGCCGCGGCGGAGGGCGGGTTACCGCTGCCCGCCCCTCGCCCTGCGCCAGCGCTGCCTGAGGCGGCTCCCGCCGCCGGCGGCCCCNNGGGGGGGCCCGGGGGGGGGGGGGGGGGACCGGCCTTCTCTCCGCTGTGAGGAGGGAGAGGCGCTGCCCGGGGCGGCGGGGGATGACTGCCCCTCCACCGGGCCGGGCCTGGCCTGTTTCTCGGTGAGAAGGCGGCGGGGGGAGCCCTCCGGCCCGGCCGGGCCCCGGCAGAGCCCGGGGAGGCCGTGGCGGGGTGGGGGGTGAGGGGGACCGAGCTCTGCCTCCGACCGACCCCCATCTTCTTGGGAGGGGTGAGGGTCGGTGCGGTCGGTTCCGAGGATGCGTTTGAGGATCCCTCACCCTGAGGTGAATTGCCAGCAAAATAAAGTTTGTTTTTTTCCGACCGCGTCCTGAAAAACCCCGCCGGCTTCCAGTAAGTGTGTTGGCATCAGAAACGCCGGAGTTTAATAGTTGGCCTGTCGAGTAGATGACAATATAAGGTAAAATATTGAAGTGTGCCTAAAATAACCTGGAATCCCTTCTTCCTTGCTCCTTACACAGCCACCACTCTCTGATTTCAAAAGCCTTGCATAATAATTAATTATTTAAAAAAAAAAAAAAAAAAGTCGATATCCTGCTATTTAAATTGGCTGCGTGTGTGTATGAGGGCAAAGAATTTTAAATTTTTAAATTAAGGTGAATTTAAAATGTTAAAGCGCAAAAAGCTTTCAGGTTAAAAGCCCATCTTTAAAGAGAAAGTAATTATGCCATTGTAATGAGCCATATTAACACTGGCAGCTTGACAAATTCATAATGACCGGGTAAGCTCTTGGGTAGCTGGGGTCATGCTTTCCTCTGTGGCTTTGTAACAGTATATTTAGTGCTGGCTTAAACAAAATCTGAAAGTTTGTAGCAATCGTCCTAGAGGATGCCTTTTAAGGCAGTTTTGTGTAGAGCCGGGGCCATGTCACCACATCCTCCTGCCGTGTCACCTGTTAGTACCCGCTGTTTGGGCCACACGTTGGGGATGGACCCGTGGTTTGGATGGGGCTTTGCCTGAAGCCCGTGTCAATACTGAGCTTGCTCGGTTTTGTGCGTCAAAAAGACAGATTTTTTAAAAACACCAGATGATCACATATCCTGGAATTCAAAGGAGGATGTTCCATTTTTATTGAGGGCACTGGCAGAGAGTTACAAAGCCCCTGAAGAGCTGTGATGTTACCAGGGTGCTCTGATTCTGTGGCAGTCTGAGCTCGTTCTTTAAAACAAACGGACACTTCCCACCTCTTTGTCCCCAACCTTTCCACATTTTTCATATTTTGAGATTTTAAATTATTTACGTTTAGAATGTACTTAGGTTGTAGCTTCTTTTCACTTCCTCTCAAAAGTGGAGATGTGGAGGCTCTTTATCCCGTGTGTCTCCAGGCTACTGGGATTTATCAAAGTGCTGTGACATTCCTGATGAACTGAGAACAGCTCGGGATTTTTGGGTCTCCTAATAACTGTGTCAAAATGTATTTCACTTTTTAGACCACAATGAATGTGGAACATGAAATCAACCTCTTAGTTGAGGAGATTCGGCGGTTGGGAACCAAAAGTAAGTATTGTAATATCTCTGATCATACAGATATAGTCATGTTACACATACATGTATGTATATGACATACATGTCATGCAGATACAGTCACGTTATATCAACCCATGAACTCAGCAAATTTAATTAAACAGGCTCAGGTAACCTGAAAACTTGCATATATCCTTGCATATATGCTTGATGTTGGATTATATAGTACTCCCTGCATCCCATCCTTTAAAGTAGTTCTGTTATGAAGTTAATACATTTAAGCCTCTGCAGGACAGAGGATGTAGGCCTGAAATCTGTCTCCCACTAAAATCAACCGCAAAGTTACTATTTTCTTTAGACTCCCAATATTCTACAGACATCAAAGAAGAAAGTTACACCTTTTCCTTTTACCTCCTTCCTTGGTAACTTCTGAACTTCAGAATTTGTACACTTCAATTCTGTTCATCATAATATTATTTGATCTGTGTGCCTAAAACTAATCCAGGAGTTACAGGTGTAGTCCCAACCTTCTTTAAACTTGCTTAGAAGGCAGCCTTTTCTCTGAAGATTGTTTTTCATTGTTAAAACTCCTCTTTCTTTACAAATATTTATGCAATTTGTGGATGTGCTACCTGAGGGGGGATCTGATAAATTCATATACATAGTGTCAGGAAGATGAGGCCAGTCTTTTCAGTGGTGCCCAGGGACAGGACAAGAGGTAACAGGACAAACTTGAACACAGCAAGTTTCATCTCAACGTGAGGAGGAACTTCTTTCCTGTGAGGGTGGCAGAGCCCTGGAAGAGGCTGCCCAGAGAGATGGTGGAATCTCCATCTCTGGAGACATCCCAAACCCTCCTGGACAAGTTCCTGTGCAGCCTGCTCTGGGGGCTTGGACTAGATGATCTCCAGAGGTCTCTTCCAACTCCACATCATTTTGCAATTCTGTGCTCGTATGTTTCAGATCTGATGCAATTTATTTCAGTTCTGTTTGTTTCCCAAAGCCTAAATGGCTCCATATGTCTTGCATTTTGTATGACTGCATCTGCCTTTTAGGAATAACCTAGCTAACCTTAACATCTATTTTCAAATTCTTTCTTTGTGTGAGAAATGAATTCACATTGCACCTTTTTCAATGTGAACTTTAAATATTAATAAGTAAAAACAAAAAAAAAAGTATTTGGGGAAAAAAAAAAATAATTATTTAAAATTACTTTTTTCCTTAAGTCTTGAAGAGGTACAGTAGCCTGTGCCAGTCATTTGGTTTCAGGAAGTCATCAGTAAAAATAAACGTAGAGTTGTTTGGTGTTTGGTCCTTAATGGGGACCAAAAAGGGGGGAAAAAAAAGGGAAAATCATACCAGGCAGGAGTTTTGCCTACTGTTTGTCACCAGGATTACTAATGTGTTCCCCAGTAAGCTGAGAAACACCACGGGGTTTACTGTCAATGTTCTGGCTGCTTGTTACTGTGTTTCCCCAGCAATCTCTTAACTGAAAGAAAATCTGCACATGTTTTCCTGTTATATCTTTCATTTAGATGCTGATGGCCAAGTGAGCGTGAAATTTGGTGTGCTCTTTGCTGATGAAAAGTGCGCCAACCTCTTCGAAGCCCTTGTGGGAACTCTTAAGGCTGCAAAACGACGGAAAATTGTGACTTATCAAGGGGAGCTGCTTTTACAAGGCGTTCACGACGACGTCGATGTGGTGCTGCTGCAGGACTGAGGCAGTGTGGGGGCTCTGCACGAAGGGGGTTGTGTCAGACAGCGACATCCTCTGAATAAGGCTGATCGTTCTAAGGTGTTTGGATGTGTTTTTTACATCCAAGGATTCAATTTGTATCTTGATAACCGAAAGGAAACTGTTCTATATAGGAAAACATTCCCTTTTCTAATTCTTCCTAAAAATGGTACTGTATGTAAGGCAAAAGATGCCAAATCTTTCTCTTTTTTTCTTTTTTTTAATATTTTTGATCTCAGGTAAGAGAGAGATCGCCAAATAATCACCAAAAGTCTGGTGGTTGTTTTCAACATATGAAGAAGAGGCCTGGCAATTTAATGTTTACAAATCAAAAGTGTGCTACGAAAGTATGAAATAAAAGCACGTGCTTGAATTTCTGTCATTCTTATTGCTGTCGTTTCTCTTCTCATTTGCAGTCTGAAATGGCAGCAAACCGAATTCCTGTAAGGAACACAGTTCAATAGCTGTACAGAAAGCATGACTTTTATGAGGTACAAACAATGTACCTCATTCATCTCTGGTGGTGTGATATTCTTTCATTTTTTTTTGGTCCTCTAGACTTTTGAAGGAAGTGGGTGATGAGCTCCCTGAATGCTTCCATGCAGAAGTAACCCGAAGGTGGTGCAGTACCTTCAGGTGGTGATTACAGAACTGCTTACTGCTCTGTGCTCCCGCTCTGCTGCTCTTAAAGTTGCAGGGTGGGTGGCTTTCCCTTGACTTGGCAGCCTTTTACAAGGGCAAAAACAACTGCTTGCAAAGCGCCTCCTTATTTCCAGATACAGGAAATGCACGCACGGTTACGGAATCTCCAGGAAGCCGTGGAATTCCAGCTGCTGCCCCTTTCGCTCTTTGTTTGCTCCGGCAGGAAAACGACCGAAATCCTGTGTGCAAACAGACCTGGGCTGGCCCCAGAATCTGGAGAGCGAGGAAGTGATATGAGGAGAAACTGGAGCTGTTTGGGTCCCAGCCACCTGGAGCTGAGAAGCAGAGCTTGTCACTCCAGTGTCACTCCAGTGCCCCTCTCCTGCTCCCAGGTGTGAGCTGGCAAGTGCCCGCACCCCTGAGCTGGTGGAAAAAATTGGGACTGACACCCAGGTTGTCTCCATTTAGGGTGAGACCAGACAGCTCCACGTTACCAGATATAACCACAGTTGTTTTTTCCTCTGCCTCTATTTCGGTAAAGTCCTGAGTCATTGTCTGGGCTGGCAGGACAGCCTGACTGTGCTGGCGGATACCGAGTGCTTTCTGGTTGTCTGAGATGTTTTGGTCCAGGAGGACACCAGCCTGTCCCAGCCAGAGTATAGTTCTCTGTGTCTGTTCTTGACAGCTCTTTAAGAACTGAAGGGGCCACGGTCTTGAAAATTTAGTCAAACAAACAAAAACCCCAGTAAATTTAAGGCTCAGTTCTGACTTGAAGCCGAGACAAGACTGTGAAGAGAAGAGCCTTTTATATTTCTCTCATTTTGGATTTATCTTCTTAACAATGCTAATAAATGTATTTGGGGAGGGACTCTTTATGAGAGAGTTTTGTGATAGGATGAGGGGTAACGGTTTTAAACTGAAAGAGGGGAGATTTAGATAAGATATTAGGAAGAAAATCTTCCCTGAGAGGATGTGAAGCACTGGAACTTTGCCCAGAGAAGCTGTGGCTGCCCCATCCCTGGAGGGGTTCAAGGCCAGGCTGGATGGGGCTTGGAGCAACCTGGTCTGGTGGCAGGTGTCCACAGGCAGGGTTGGAACTGGATGATCTTTAAGGTCCCTTCCAACCCAGAACATTCTATGATATTCAGGGCTTCTGGGAACACCGTGTAGAAGGAGACAGAAACCTGTCAGTAAAACAGGTCTGTAAGAACCAGAGGCAAATATGACTCTGTAGTGCCCTGAGGAGCTGAGATTCCTTCTCCCTGCCTCTGAAAGCAGAAGAGGAACAATATGAACAGGGATGTATATCTAAGAACTTGCTCTCAGCTCAATGCTTAATGTGTCTACTGGCCCCAGAACTGTGTAGGCTTCTTCACTTCAGGTTACATGCAAGCACTGTTGATTTCATTCCTAATTTTTAATTAATGTATTTATTTATTCAGAGAAAATCAAATACTAGCATTGCTTCACGTGTGTGGGACCACGCCTCTGTGAAGGAAGCAATTTCCACAGCAAATGCCCTGGACTCTGGTTGCATTTCCTGAAGCACTTGACACAATAGCAGAAAACCTAACTATGGGGAAGGCACTATCTATTTTTGGAAATAGTAAGACAATCAGAAGTCCCCTGTGATGGGTTCATGACCTCGCCAGCCATGGGTCTGAAGGAAGTTTGTAGGTCAATCACTGGGAGCCCCAGTGATTCCAGAATAGCAAGTCATTCTCCTGGCTGCTGGAAGTAGGGAGATACAGAGGACTTTGACAACAGCATAAAAGAGTTGTGGGTCGAACTGTTATCTGCCTGTGATAATGCTGACAAATTAGTAAAAGAGTAATTTAGTTAATTTGGTCTCTAATTAAGATTCAAGAGCATGGTGAAACCTCGAAGACAGGTTAGATGAACTCCAGGCAAATCTGACTGGTACAATTTAAGGTGTTACCACTGTGTGTCTTCAGCTGGGACTGTCAGAGTAGCAGATGGAGTGGAGCGTATGTACCCACCTCACCACGGTTATTTCCTTGCAAAATCCAGTGGCTGGAGAGAAATGTGCTTTTCAAGGTGGTTCTGACTGAGCTGTGAAGGTGCTGAGGTGCAGGTTTGTGTAACCTCTGGCAAAGGGTGGCAACACCTTAAACTTTGCAGTTATTTCTCTTGTGAGCATAGGTTTTTGCAAAGGAAGGGCTGAAATGCAAGATTATCTTCTCCTTTTCTATGCCTCTCTCGTGTTGGAATGAATATTGAAAATGCATGTTGCTGTTGCTTGTTTCTCATCTCCCCTCCAAAGCCTTGCTGGAGGTGTTCTTTCCACTTCAAGAGATTTCTCTCGGTGACAGCAATGTCACTTTCACCACTCGTATCTGTGTAAAGTTGGTTATCTTTACTTGATTTCTTTCTCACCAAAAAAAAAAAAAAATCACTTTAAGGAAAAAACAAGAGTAAGAGGAGCAGGAAGTTCTCGCGTGCTGAAAACTGATTATATTACTACTGAAGTTCATCAGTTTTATTTAAAAATAGTTGGATGCTTCAGAAATAGGCTGAGATTCTCTTCTGCTCTGGCAGCACAAAGTGACAGTTAAACAAACAGTTGCAGAGCCTTTGCTGAGAGGAACCAGTGAATGCCCCGGGGCTGGCCTTATGGCTCCGTATGAAAGCACTGACCATCCATGATATCTTCGTGTCACCTCCATCTAGTGTAAAAAGAAACAGTCCTAAAGGATTGGTGTACACCCTGCAGCAAAATTTGTGTTTGGTATTGCCTGAAATTCCTCTGTCTGATAATTGCATGATGAGAATCATGGTATCAAGGACTGACTTAAAAAAAAAAAAAAAAGGAGGGAAAATACCCCAACATGCATTTCTTTTGGAAGTTGGCAAAGTCAATAATTTTGCAAAATTCTTGATCACATCCTTCTCAAACAAATATGGGATGTTTGTTCCATAACGGATCCTGTTTCTGATGTATAAGACAGTGATTCATTTAGAATTCATCCACAAAGGGCAGAACTAGATATGAACAAAGCACTGTGAAAGAAAATGAACCCCTAGACTAAAAACCATATATTTCAGTGTTCTGACAGGTCTTTGGAACAGATGATCCATCTGGGTTGAAGAATATAAGTTTGACAGTGACATATTTAAGCCTGAATACGTGTCAGGACCAAAATCAGTATGACATACTTTGTTCTGCAACCCAAAAGATGATGATATACAACAAAATACTTTGTGGTTCATTTTTTTGTTGTTATTTTTTTAATTCTTCCCTATAGACCAGTCAATTTTTTCTTTGGAAACTGTCCATTAAGCTTACGATGAAGACCCAAACTGTCCCCTTTGGTGCATTTGTTATTGGAGAAAAGAAAAGGATGAAAGAACTACTTATTACTCTCTAGAACGTGTGGACAGGATCCAAGTCAAGACTGTTAATGTTACAAGTGACACTGAAAAAATATGATCTGCCTTTACTCAAAGCTGCAGCACCCATAACGACTTAGATATAAGGATGTGATTTTCAAGGCAAAGACATCTTTAGCATTTTGATCTGAAATGGCATTCTCAAAGAAAATCTATAGCGGGTTGAAGTGTTGCTCCAGTGCAGTGATTCCAAGGAATCTGTATGGTCAGATGTTTCTAGGTACTCCTTTTTTTTTTCTTAAAAAAAAAGGGAAAGGATTAGTTAAATGATTCACAGTGATTCTAGAAAGCCCATGCCTTTAGGATCTAAACTGTTTAATGTGAGATGGTTCTAATGAAGTTTTCCTGAGGGTGGCAGTTTGGATTAGTTCTGCTACAGCGTTAGCCAGAGATGCCCTGCAGATGCCAATTTAAGCAGCTGATGCTGGTCTCCTGGCAGCAGGTCTTTGGGATAAGGCACCAGAAGAAGCGTTATCTTGCCTGGATGTCACTGCAAATTATATTTATCCCCACCAGAGCACCTGAGCAGCTCGGGGAGGTTAAATACCAGGCTTGTACCTGGGGAGGGAGCAGCACGAGCTACAGCCATGCTCTGGAGTCTTGTCAGATCAGATCCAAATCAAACTTCCCTTCGGAGAAACGCTTGGAGTCAGACCTGGGCGTTTTGGAGTACAGCACAGCACTTTCACAAACACAGCAGTGTTATGATGTCCATGACCTTGCCCCTTTTTGGAGCTTAATCCTGCACAACCACTGCAAGCTGAGTGACACTAAGAGTCTTAGAGCCACTTTGACATCTTTAAAGCTGTTCACCAGAGAGGACAATGGTATTTGTATATGTATATTATGCAAATGTATCGATACTCAATGTACAACGAATATGTACTCAAAACCTGGGTATTTTTTCCCAGTGGAGAAATGACTTAGTAAATGATAATTATGTTCGAATGGGAATACAGTGAGCTGCATTTTCTGGTCTTTGCTCAGGCTGCTAGATGCCACAGGAGATCACACTAGAATAACTGAGAATTTGTATCTTGCAGAATTAAGTTTTTTGTGAAGCTACTTTGGTGATAGAAGACATATTATTGCCAGGTCTTTATTAATCTAGAGGCCATAGTCTTTAGCTAATGTTCTGAAAAACTTCCTTTATAAAGTAGTATTTTGGAGCATGGTATGATTTTCTTGGAAACCTGTTTTCAGCTTTCTTAGAAAAATAAAAAGACATAAAGGCGTTGATGACGCTCACCACCGTTTAGCTGTGTTCAATGCTATGTGGTGGTTGACAGAGAAGTCAAGATCCAAAGATGGAGATAATTGCATTAGAGGTACCTTCGGAGGCATTCAAGTACCTAAACTCAAGCGTGTGATTCATAACATCTGCAAGGTACTCAGGTAGCTCCAAGCCCACACATTTGACTGGAAAACTTTGCTGGGAATTTAAAACCACGCAAGCCTCCAAGTACCCGGAGGAATTGCCACCTTGTCTCTGCTCAACACCAAAGTCTCTTTCTCTAACCTGTCTGTGTGTTGTTGAGAACAAAACACTCTCTGTGTGTTTAACATTTCTATTGTATTTTATGCTTATCCCAGCTGGCCTGGGAGCGGGGAATTGCTGTAATGGGACTTCTCAGAATTGTTTTCTTCTCTATAAATACATTTGGTGATTGATAGAACCATAGGATATCTCCTCGACTTGGAAGGGATTTGTAAGTTCGAGGCACACGTCAGCTTGGCTCCCTCTCAAATACCTTGCAGAGTGAGAAAAAAAAAAATCATAAAATCATAGAATTGTTTAGGTTGGAAGGGACCTTTAAGATCATGTAGTCCAGCCATCAACCTAACACTGATAAAACCCATCACTAAACCATGTCTCTGAGCACTATGTCAGCCCATCTTTTAAATACTTCCAGGATTGATGCCTCGACTCCTTCCCTGGGCAGCCCGTTCCAAGGCTTAATAACCCTTTCCATGTAAAAATTCTTCTGAATATCCAATCTGAACCTCCCCTGGCACAACTTGAAGCCATTTCATCTTGTCCCATCACCTGTAACTTGGGAGAAGAGACAGACCCCCCCTGGCTACACCCTTCTTTCAGGGGTTGTAGAGAAGGAGAAGGTCTCCCCTCAATCTCCTTTTCTCCAGGCTGAACACCCCCAGCTCCTTCAGCTTCTCCTCATAAGAATTAGTCCCCAGACTCCAGAGCTCCCAGTCATGCTGGGGACCCCACTCACACCCTAGAAGTGGTCTGGTTGTTGACATTACTGAGCACGTCTCATCTTAAAAAAGTGTAACAGTGAGTGGCCCAGAAAACAAAGGGTTAAAAGAAACGGCCGTGCTCCTGTCCAGCTGTCATCATGTACCCAAGGTGCCCAACTTGGTGGGTCAGTGGCCCCAGCGCTGGCAGGATGTGACAGTGGGTGGCAGCTGGGGGTGGGGGGGGAACATGCCACACGCTCCCAGGGCTTCTGTGGAAGGGAAAGAACCGAAACCCAGGCACTTCAGCAGAAGTAAGAGGAAGTCAACGGCATAAACAGCCTGAAATAAGTGATACTGCGGATTTTTGTTTCATTGCAATCCTGCAAACGCATCGTTTTAAATCACTGCATTGATAATCCCCCTTTTAAACAAACAAACAAAAAAGACATATGGCCCAGACTGTCTTGAAACTGCACGTGTTGCTCTAAAGCCTTGCGACCCTCTCTTTTAAATTTAAAACTAATAAAACTAACCATTTTCACATTATTAGTTATAGGTGATGGCACTGAATTTGGCTGCTCGGTGCTCTCTTGAGGGTGAAGCGCAGAGAGTTGCCATTTTATCTATTTATAATCAGTTTTAAAATGGCAGTGTCATCCCTCCCCTCCCACTCTCCCTCTCCCACACACGCGCAACATTTTGTGAGTCAGGCTGCGAAAATATTGAGAGGCTGATGTAAAGATGAGGTTTAGGAAGGTTCCTTGGCAAAAAACACTCGAGGTGCTTTTTCATTGCCTCCCTTTTTTTGGTTTCCTGACTGTGATGATTCCTCTTTCTAAGCCACACTCTGCAGTACAAGGGCAAGGTTTTTATTAATTCTCCAATCTGAGGGTATCTCCAATCTCTGGTTAAGGTAAGGCCGGAGGAGAAATTCTATTTTTTTCATCAAATTTCTAAGAATGCTGCTGTGTTTCACAGGACCTTTATTTTTGCAAATGTTTAGGAGCCAGTGGGGATCCATGTATGGCCTTGGCTGCAGAAGCAAGGGGGCAATCGGGGTAAAAGTCTGTTTATGGACATTCCCATCCCCAGCACCAGTAGCCCATGCTGAAATACCTGAATGAGCCCAAGATCCTGCTGGGTGCTCAGCCCCATCCTACCCACTGTTGCAAGATGGGGCTTCGCTCCTGTTATAGCCCAAAATATCTCCATCTTTGCGTAACAGGTAGACAAAATAACCCTTTGAGAGTTCTTAGCCCATAAATTCTTGCAAAAGCTCTTGTAAAGGCATCTGATCACAGAGACCACCCCTGTGGCTTTCCAGGTAGCACCAGAACTTTGCAGTGGAAGCTCTCCAGAGTCAGTTTTGTTCCTTTGAATTTGTGTTATACACCATTACCCTGGTCCTGAGCGGAACAAACTGCTTTACTGGTGTAATGCTGCAAATGATAGTATCATCTAAACTTACATTTAATAGCTTTCCAAATAATTTTTCTTGTCAGAGTTTCTTTCCCACAAATACAGCAGAGAGTTTAGAAAAAACATTCATTTAAGACATTGCTTTGCATCTGTGGGTGATGGAGAGATGAGAGAGAGAGAGATGGTACAGGGCTCTTTCCAGAGAAAGAAGAGACAACGAATGGCCCGACAACAGCCTTTTTAATAAGAGACAATAAAGAGAAGAACATAGTGAGCAATTCTAAGGGCCCTTCTGACACCAGGCACTCCGCATCTGCACACCATTGGACAGGCCCCAGTTGGATTTTTCCATGGCAGATCCCTCCAAGGAGATGTTCTTCCTTTTTGGTCCTTTGTCCTGTTAAATAATGCCCTTACAAAAAATGATGCTCTTCCTAGGGGATGTTTGCAGGAGAACTTCTTTTTGCTGCACTTGCCTGTGCAACCTGCTCTGGGTGGACCTGCTTTGGCAGGGGGGTTGGAGTAGATGATCTCCAGAGGTCCCTTCCAATGCCATATAATTCTGTGATTCTGTGACTTTCAGATAAAGGCAAGGCCAGGCAGGTGGCACAATCCCTGGCAATAGGTGGCAGCTGCCTTTAGGCTCCTCTGAGATCTATATCTATATCTCTATAAAGAGGTCTATAACAAGGTGGCCCAGTTGTGTCAAGGGATGTGTCAGCCCAACGCAGGCCAAGGGCCACGCTGGACCTGCAGGGACAGCCACTGACTCCTCCATGCACAGCCATCTCCTAGTCAGAATCACTTACACAGATGCTTTCAAATCTTTCCTTTATTCCTTTTAACAAGCTGCTAAGCTGCTCCTTGGCTCCCCTCCGACATGAAGTCACAGAATCACAGAATGATATGGGGCTCGAAGGGACCTCTGGAGATCATCTAGTCCAACCCCCTGCAAAAGCAGGGTCACCCAGAGCAAGTTGCACAGGAACATGTCCAGGCAGGGTTTGAATGTCTCCAGAGAAGAAGACTCCACCATCTCCTGGTGGTAATGGGAAGAAAAATTGGGGAAGTACTTTCTGTTGCCATTTTCAAGTAATTTTCAAGAGTAACTGGTTTCTCTTCTGAAAACTTGGGTGTTTCACGTGTTGGGGTGGAGCTTAAAAACTGTCCCAAGGGGAATTTTGCCAAATGCAAATTTTCGATGGTGGAAGAACTGTATCATATCACATAGAATCAGGATATCACTAGGTACCTAGTCCTACTGAGCGTCGTGTCCTGTTTCTGTGCCTTCTTATTCTTCCAAAGATGTGGTCTTCTCTGTTTTTTCAAAGCTGTCAGATACTGTAATGTTGGCTCTTGAGCCACGCTCTTCCCCCTTGTCATGCCTAAACTGTAGCTTCACTGTCGGTGAGGCAGACTGAGGGAGCTGTGGTCACAGGCAGGGAGGAAGTCTGTAGCAGCGGCACGGACGTGACTTCAGCTTTATTTTGTAATATTCATTTGCTTTATTCCGAAAGGCACGCTGTCTCTTGCAGTCTCCTGCCTTTGCTCTTTGCAGAAGTTGCATTTCCTGCATGGTGGAGCAAATGAAGCAAGGAGCCTCATTACTGCCCAGTCTTGCTTCTTTTTCTTACCGCTGATCCCACCATATGACAGGATCCCTGTGGAAAAAAAAAGGGGAGAGCTTCTCTCTCTCTCTCTACAACTCCCTGAAAGGAGGGTGTAGCCAGGGCAGGTTGGTCTCTTCTCCCAAGTCACAGGAGATGGCACAAGAGGAAATGGCCTCAAGTTGTACCAGGGGAGGTTCAGATTGGATATCAGGAAAAATGTTTACATGGAAAGGGTTATTAAGCCTTGGAATGAGCTGCCCAGGGCAGTCATTGAGGCACCATCCCTGGAGGTGTTCAAAAGACAGGTTGACATATTGCTTAGAGACATGATTTAGTGATATCTTTTTATCAGTGTTATATTGATGGCTGGACTACGTGATCTTAAAGGTCCCTTCCAACCTAGACAATTCTATGGTTCTATGATATATATGTGTCCATAAGCATATCTCCATATTGACAAGCATATATACATAAAAGTCCTTTGTGAAGAAGGTGGATAAGCAGAGTCTCACTCTGGGATCCATGTATGAGTTGTTCCTGGTAGCACACTCCATCGTCCCTCTTCAGAAGGGCTCGGGCTGGGTTATTTTGGCAGGATCTCAGCGGTGCAGATGGCAGAAGGAGCCCAGCAACCTGTGAAACACCATTTGTCATCGAAGCTGGAACAGAGGAGCTCCATGGAAAAGTGCTTGTCACCACTCCCCTCCAGACTTGCAAAGGCTTGCTAGGAGGCAGAGGCAGTGACTGAGCTCCTCCAAAAAAGGTGAGGTATCTTTTGCAATAGCGAATATTAATCAAGCTAAACATGTAACTCCTCATCACAACCTGCACATACAAGTCCAGTTTGCTCTCTCGTACCTCATATCCTCTCTGCTGAGCTAAGTCATGGCAAAATGCAGAACTTCGAACGAATTTGGTAGGCTTAGGAATTTGATAAACTTAGAAATGCGCTTGGTTCTTTTCCCTGTGGGTACACGATGGCTTTTAGAAGTGAGTATAATGTTTAAATGCATCCCGTCTGATCCAGTGTCACTAATTACATCTTACTGAGCATCACCAATTGACAGCTGTTTGTTCCTCAGTCCTTTTTAGAGCTTTCCTTTCTTAAAATTTCCTATCAGCACAGTACTAGGTCTCAGAGAGTGCATAAATCACACATAAACTATATGCCAACTGTGTTTTCCCTGCAGTCCTCAGGTCTTGCCTGTGAGCAAGGTTAGAGGACAAGATGGTAAAGATGAGAAGGTTTTCCTGCTCTCCAGCTGACACTGCTCGCAGGAATAAGGCTGCCACGCTTCCATTCTTTTTCTGCTGCCATTTGATGTAACTTGCACAATGTTGTGGGGGCCCTTCTTTTTTTTTTTCTGCTTATGATAGCCCTGCAATCCCCTGGAAGCCAGAACATTGGCTCTCCAGCTTCTTTCTCCTTGCAGAACAAAGCATTTGTTCACCAGCGCTTTGCACCTCACGAAGATGGCAGAAGGGCGTACAATTATTACTGGATCAGAAAAAAAGGTGGTTTTATGCTCACTTTGTACAACAGCAGGTGATTATGCCAAGTGCAAGCTGCTGCACAATTAGGCCCAGTGTTTCTAAATCTATGCCGAGCTCAAAAAGCTAAGTTTGGCTGGAAGTTTTCCAGCAGAAAGCATTATTCGATCCTGCAGCTCGTACTTTGATGTTCGTTGAATGTGTCTCAATCAGAGCTGTAGGATCGGGCTCAGCCTACTCAAAGCAGTTTGAATCTTTCGAGTTCACAGCTATTTTTTTTTTCCATTTCCAAACCCGATGGTTTCAAATCATCACATTCCGCCTGAATGTTGAAGTGATTTATACGTCTTAACAGTGCTGCAAACGGCCATCTTCTAACATGGAACTCTCCCCTCAAGGTATTAATGCTCCCCAATGATTTCAAATCACTTCTCACACTGTGATTAACACCCTTAAAAACTTATGTTTGGCAAAGAGATTTACATTTAAATCCACGGCATGTAGAAAGCCGGGCTGATACAAACCACAAGATGTATTATTTTGTACATTTGAATGTGAAAGGTATTTCCCAAGCTTTTTGCTCTATTGTTTGGCTAAAGATGTCAGAGTCTGTAAAACTGCTCTCTGTGTCTTACCTTCAGCAAGTCCTAATGAAAAGGCCCAGAAAACTGAGGGGATTTTTTTTTTTTTGGCATAAAATACAAACTCTGCCACTATTATATTATCCTTACCTAAACTTTATATCTGTCTCTATTTCTCACAACCTTTCCTACTCTCCTTTTTCTTCTCCATGGACTGTACAGAATCACCTGTTCAGCATGGGGTATTGTTTTTATAGCCCAGGGGGTGGGTCAGAGCCCATACAAAGCAGATCCAAGGCTGCATTCAGGGATTAGAGTAAATCCCTTGGATTTCTCCCTCCTCCTCCCTTTCTATGATCTAGTAAAGTGGGGGGGGAGCATAGAGCTAAGAGCATGTGGGGTTGGATCAGTGGGTGTTGGTGTGTTGGTTGGAAGCACATGTACCTTCCAGATTTGTTGCCAATGGATACAAAGGTATTTGCACAGGTGGGGTAAGAATTTACAGTGTGGAAATTCTCCTGTTTTCTTTTTTTTTATTTATTTATTTTTATTTAATGCAGAACAGGTTGTCCTTTTACCTTCCAGAAAGATCTCATTGCCTTCCCTAACCAGCTGCGGGCACAAAATCTGTCTCCTCGACCCTTGTGTGTATAAACACCACCTTCACTCATGCTGGGTCTGTTTGGAGATGGACTCTACCAACTGGGTTCAAATCCTCTCTTTTTCCTATTCTCTTTACTCTACCCCATTTTTGTTTTCCAATACAGCTGGAGTCCCCACTGGAGTAGGTAACCTCAGAACTGTGGGCTGCAGCCTCTGAACCCTCCTTTCCTTTTCTCCCAGCATCCTGATACATTGCCCTCCTTGAGGACTGGTCCTCTTGAATTTGGATGGGCAGAGTTTTGCCACTGAGCTCCTAATGCTGACAGAGACCTTCTCCCTCGTATTAGCCCTCCTGAGTGTAAAGGTGCCCAAATCTGTGTGTTTGCCTTATCCCCATCCAGCTGGGGCTAAACTCTGCTGCCACCACATTGCTGCCACATCACTGCAGTCAGTCCCGTTCAAGGGTGTAATAGAAGGGCAACATCAGCTACGTCCAAAATACTTGTGGTGCAAAGAGCAGAGCTTTTTGATAAAAGGATCCCTTCCTGAGTATACGGCATGGGGGATTCCAGTCCCAGCCCTGAGAGAGAACAAGCCAAACCACAGAGTTCTTTTGTAGCACAGAGAATTCCTGATGTGTTCGTAGGGCAAATCAACTGTCAGCTCCCTTGGAGAACTAGGTTTGGCCAAGCATCTTCGTTTTCTCTGCAAAGTTTGATGTCGGGCTTTTAAAAATTATTGATTTATTTAATAGAGTTTCTCTCTTTGTTCTGTTGTGAGAGGAAAGGGCTGGAGGCTAAAGGATACCTGCGTGCTTAACTCAAGACAGGCAGTCTCAGGGGCTGTGAATCTACAGGATGAACTGAATTACAGCAATGAGAGCAAGAGCTTTGTATTGGTCTGCCTTTGAGGAGGACAGAGTCAGCTCTGGGACCTGCAAAGCATCTACAGTGATGCCCCTGAGCTTAAGGAAAGTCCAGGCTATTGGATTTATTTTTGCTGAGAAGCTTTTAATCTGCACCTGTGTTTGTATGCACTTATGAGAAATGCTGAAAATCTGATCGAAACGAAATACTAGCTGGTCTTCAAAGGTTGCCACTGTCATTTTTTGTGCATGCTATTTTGCTACTATAAAAAAGAGCAGAAGCCCCTAGAACTAGGACTTGATGATCTCAAAGGTCCCTTCCAACCATGAACATTCTGTGATTCTGTGAACTACCACATGGGGCTCCTAAAGACCCCAGTTCCTCTCAACAAAAAAAAGAACAAACTACAATAAGCCAAAAGTTAGGCATTGCAATGTACTCCTGGCAAAGAGCAAGGTCCTGCTGCCCCAGATGCTCCTTGGGACACCCGGACAGCTTGGCTGCTGCCTTACCCCGTTCCAGAAGAGCCAGCTTCAGTCTGGCTCCATGGGAGATCAGTGTTGCTGCCCGAGCAAAGCAGAATGAGAACTAGGATGCTGGAGGGTTTGGAGACCTCTTTCCTGCTGCTGGCGCTGGCCCCAGCTCTTTCTGTGATGGCTTGATGACTCATTTTTCCTGTGTGTAAGGGGAGGGTAGTAGTATTGACTTACTTGACAAGGTGAAATGATGATTAATTAGTCTTTGTTTTTACAGTCTGATGTACAGAGTGTAATTAGTTGCAGTGCCTACACAGATATTCCCCAGGCAGACCATCTTCAGGCTGCTCTCAGCGGCATGAGCACGAACCCCGGCAGAAGCAGCTGCTTCCAACCCTTCCCAAACCAGGGAGGGAGGTGCCTGGACTTTCCCACACAAAGGTGGTTGTCTGTCTTTTACCTGAGGGCTTCATACACATGTGGGTGTTTTGAAAACACCCTGTTAACCATTTCCTGGCCCTCTGCCGGGTGATGAAGATCCAGTGGACGTGAACTGGCAGCCGTCGGTGGTGAATTGCATTACAAGTCGTCCAGGAGTATCCTGCCTCTCCTTCAGCGAGGGCCATGCCTCCCGTGAAGACAGATTTCAAGCTAATTGTAACAATAGTCTTTGAATATAATGAAACATAACACAAAAAGATCACGATGACAACAGTATAAATCAGCACAGCAGTTAATGAGAAAACCCTATGGGCCGTTCATGCGTACACTCCCATTAGCCCCTCTTCATTCTGTAACTTCATTTTTTTTCCCCATTTCACTGCAAAAGGTTTACAGGTCTGGACATTAAATCTATTTGACATCTGTAAGAGAGCAGTGAGCAACACTGCAGTCTAAATCTAAACTCAATACCTGACAGAAGTACTCTTGCTCATTAGAGATGAGGGAACTTAGAAAAAAAGCTCAGCTCTTCTAAGAAACTTCAGCTTTTCTCAGTGCTTCCAAAGACTGAAAATCACCTTCACTCTGTCTGCTCTTTTGATCATGTGCCTGGGGGTGTCCTCCATAAAATCTCTATGGATTTGCTAGAATTGCTAGAGCTCAGGGCATCCCTACAGGGTCCAATGCCAGCTTCTCTTTTTTCTAGTGCAGAGGTCTATACTACAGAAACAAAAAGTGAAAGGAGCCTTAATGGTCTACCCCCAGAACCTACAGCCTCACCCGGAGTACCGCGTCCAGCTCTACAGCCTTCAGCACAAGGACTTGGACCTGTTGAAACGGGTCCAGAGGAGGCTATGAAGATGTTCAGAGGGGCTGGAGCACCTCTGCTGTGAGGACAGGCTGAGAGAGCTGGGGTTGTTCAGCCTGGAGAAGAGAAAGCTCCAGAGAGACCTTATTGTGGCCTTTCAGTACCTAAAGGGTACTGAAGAGATGGGGACAAACTTTTTAGCAAGGCCTGTTGTGATAGGACAAGGGGTAACAGTTTCAAACTAAAAGAGGGAAGATTTAGACTAGGTAGAAGGAATATTTGATTCTATGATTCTATAAATCAAGGAATGATGGCAAATTAGGTAACAAAAAAGACTTCTCCGTTTTTTTGGTAGTTCCTCCTTCCTGACTGGTAGTAGATTTTTTGCTGCTGGAAATTAGGTATATATGTTATTATCATTTACACTGAGTTCATGGACATTTCCTGGTGTGAGAGTCCATGATAAGTCCCCTTTCCTTCGGGACTTGAAAAAAAAAGATTTCTGCTTATAGCAAGAGACACCTTTCAACCTGTGCCAGGAACAGCAAGGAGGTTGAGTCTGGGCAAAGATGGCTGTGCCAAGTGGAGATATTGTTGCCATCTGTGTACCACCTTTGTGTTAAGTCATTTATCACCTTCACCCATCCCCATCCTGCTCACATCATGCCGACTATTTTCTTGTGGCAGAAACGTACTGACTTGTTACCCAATGGAGTTTGATCCTGAAAAACCACCAATTTCAAATGTTCAAATGTTCAGCAGCCAGACCCAGGGTAGCAAATGCCCTCACATTAGTGGTATTTTTCTGTGGTGAAGAAAGTCCAGTGGGGGTTGTCTTATCTTCTCCTTTTTGAGCTTTCAGATTGCACTGAGAGCTTTTTTTTTTTTTTTTTTTTCAGAAATTATTAGAGCTATTTTGATGCCGTGCCCAGCAACGGGGGCTTGGAGAGACACCTCAAGGTGCAACACTTGCTGCCTGGATGGTGCCTCCGTGTGAGCAGCCCAGAGGGACCTGTGAACCCAAGAGGGGTTACGGTGTGAATGAGTGTGGAGAAGATGGTGCTGGGAAAATCTCCTGGGATGATGCTGGGGGCTGGTTCACATCAGACCCCCTTCTGAGAAGTTGTCTCCAACTTCTGGTTTCTGCCCTGCTCCAGGAAGCAAGATTTTGTGCCTTATTTGTAAACAAGCGGAGCTGTGTCAAAGACACCCGCCTCTCTCATCATAAATTTCTCTTTCTAACAGAAAATGACTACAGAACCTTGAATTTTGGATAAGCATTAGGGTTAAAGGACCAATAAAAGAGGAATGGTAATTTAAACACACAAGTCTAGTTCTCTCCAGGCCTCCCACAAGACTAATTTTTGTTCCCTCCTTACTCCCCACCTGAGCCACTCATTGCTATACAGCAGAATTGACTCAGGAATGTAATTTCTTTTGGAAGCCATCCCTCCTTGGCATTTATGATTTTTTTTTTCCCTTGGAATTTCTTATTTGTGGGAAATGTAAATCATTTCACAGAATTACAGAAAAACATGGGGTTGGAAGAGACCTCTGGAGATCATCTAGTCCAACCCCCTGCCAAAGCAGGTCCACTTAGAGGAGATTGGACAGAACTTGTTCAGGTGGGTTCCTGAGTTTGATATGATTTGGGCCAGAAAAAAATGTCAATTGTCCATGAACTGGGAATATGGCCTTTTAAGACAACATTATCTAATTAGAACACTCCTGAATTAATGCATGCATTTTTGTGTGATTTCAGGATAGCCTTCTGAGGCTCTTGGGCGTTGCTCTGTAGATGTGTACTGCTGGTGATTTTTCAGTGTTAGGTTTGGCTTCCTCCATGAATTTCAAGGCATTTTACAAAGGACAACCATGTCATGATGCTTATTCTAATGGATAAGGAATTTTAAACTGAAGAGAAAGGATGGTTTGCTCAACATCACTTGGTCCGCACCAAGTGGAACAGCCGAGAAAAGAAGGCAGATCTTCCTGGAGGGAAAGTCAATATCCACAAAAACCAGGCAGGAGCTCGCATCTCTGTATCTTCAGCATGAACTACTGGTTTAATTGGCTACGTACCTGATTTTGAGTCACGAATACAGGGTCTATCGGCATTGAAGCTATTTCAGAGTGACCTCTCTCAAAGTTTCATTTATTCGGGGGTTTTATTACTGCATTTACAGCATCCCGTTTGTTTTGTTGGCCTGCAGAAGAACAGAATGTACTATTCTGCAGGTCAGCAGATTAAACTGGAAAAATATGAAATAGCTAAGCCACCTTTGGCATCTACCGACTCAAGTTAGATTAGTAGAGAGAGAAAGGTCAAAGTACTGGCAAATTCCTCCTCTCAGCTGGAGGGAAGTGAGCAGAAATCTCAGAGGCAAGAGTACATTCTTCGGTGGGGAATTTTGACTGATAATATAATAGACTGAGCTGGGAGAGGGAAGAGGGGAAGGAAAAGCTCCATTGATGCGAGTTAAATGTAACTGCCGTAGCTAGAAGACAGCTGGGTTTGCCTCCATTTAATATTAATGAAAAAGGTTTGGAAGGAAAGCAATTAGCTGAAAAATTAATTTAAAAACAATTAGATGGAAGAGATCTGTGAACGACATCATCAAGGCTAAAAAAAGATTTTCCGAGTTTAATTTATTTTTTTTTCTCATTGTTTTCATACAGCTGCAAATGATATAGCCCCCTTTGTTAGCAAACATCTTGTTCAAAGCAATCTTTAAAACCCCCACAGATAATGTTACAGTGAACAGCAGAACTTGAAACCAGAACCAGAATTTCCCTGAAAACCCAGATAGTTTTATTTTCCTTTTAAATGGGAAACTACGGATTTCATGCTGAAAAGCAAATGACCAGAGCCTGGATCCTCAATCCAAGCTTCAAGGGCCTCTTGAGCTTTAGTTAGCAAATTTTCTGTTCTTTCCTTGGACATCAGAGCATTATGAACTCCTTCAGAGCAGTACCCTCTCCTCTCCTCTCCTCTCCTCTCCTCTCCTCTCCTCTCCTCTCCTCTCCTCTCCTCTCCTCTCCTCTCCTCTCCTCTCCATTTTGGGGTCCATGTAACAAAAACCCAAGAGCAGCATTGTCCTTGGATCTCTAAGCCGCCCAGTACAGACCAACTCCCGTGGTCACAAGCAGACCCAAGGCAAGGGGCTCTCTGCTGGCTCTGGGGTCTTTGTAGGTCTGAGATATACTGCAGGCTCTTCTTTGACATCCACCCAGTTTTTTTACCAGGCCTTGTGACTGCTGTAACTGGAGGCTTAAGTCATGATTTGACCCATATGCTGGAATTTGGTGGACATCAATAGCAGGGTAGAGATTCACTACCTGGTGTTACCTCATCCCACCAACCCATACCTCAAAAGCTCATGTAGATCTATAAGCT
This sequence comes from Scolopax mira, assembly GCA_004320125.1. Classification (NCBI taxonomy): domain Eukaryota; kingdom Metazoa; phylum Chordata; class Aves; order Charadriiformes; family Scolopacidae; genus Scolopax; species Scolopax mira. Next base: position 37,935 of record BJBW01004280.1, read on the forward strand.
ACAGATTTAAAGTCTGGAACATGCCTTTCTATAAAATACACTTATCCCTCACTATATTTAGGCACGCTTTCTGAATATGTGTGGAGGCTCTGCTCTACTCTGCTCTGGTGAGGCCCCACCTGGAGTCCTGTGTCCAGTTCTGGGCTCCTCAGTTCAAGAAGGGCAGGCAACTGCTGGAGAGGGTACACCAGAGGGCTACAAAGATGATGAGGGGCCTGGAGCATCTCTCCTACAAGAAGAGGCTGAGGGACTTGGGTCTTTTTAGTCTGGAGAAGAGAAGGCTGAGGGGGGATCTGATCAATGCTTACAAATACTTAAAGGGAAGGTGTCAGGAGGATGGGACCAGTCTTTTTTCAGTGGTGCCCAGTGACTGGAGAAGAGGAAATGGGCACAAACTTGAGTATAACAAGTTCCACCTAAACATGAGAAGGAACTTCTTGACTTTGAGGCTGCCCGGAGAGGTGGTGGAGTCTCCTTCTCTGGAGACATTCCAAACCCACCTGGACTGATTCCTGTGCAACCTGCTCTGGTAGACCTGCTTTGGCAGGGGGATTGGACTAGATGATCTCCAGAGGTCCCTTCCAACCCCATGTGATTCTGCGATTAGCTCTTAAAAATAAAATTGGACTCACAGCAGCAGCCGTGAGAGGGTTGTCATCAGCAGGGCTGGGGCTGGATGCATGCTGAGGGGAACAGCTGTTGCAGAGAAATGTATTGCCAGCCATTGTCCTCCCACCTGGCCGGTACCGGCCCCCGCAGACGGAGATGATCAACAGGGTGTCCACTGAGGTGATGAGTGGATTTTTTTCTGGAGAGGCATGAATTAAATGATAATTGTGGCAGGAGTATGTGATGTGTAAGGATTATGTATAAAGGGGATGTGATGAACACAATTGTACCCCCCACCCATGGATGAAGGCTTTTTAGCTCTCTTGTCTCAGGGACAGGGAGACATACAGAGGGAGGGAAGGAGTGTCCTTTCATAAAATGGAAAAATGGGGATTAGCCGGATCAGAGAATGCAAACGAGCTTCCCAGAACATTGGATGAAACTCTGACCTTCATCACTCTTTGGGGACACGGTGGTTGATTTTGATTGTTGCTCTTGTTTGTTAAATGCAACTGAGACACACGAATTGTGTTGGGGCCCATCTGTTTGTAAGAGTGAGGATGGTGGAAGAACGGCGAGCGCTGGGCTTACAGCAGAGGGCAGAGGCAATTATTAACAAACACTGATGATGTATGTCTTCAGACCTGGAATATGGAAAGACTGACCATTCTCACCACAGGGCTTTACTTCATGACTGGGAAAGGACAGGTAAGCCTGGTAGAGAAACCCCTTCCTGTGCTGTGGGTGCAACCATCCCAGTCCTGAGAAATGAGGTCTGGGGAGGCAGGAACAGGTTTCAATACAAGCTGAGCATCATGCTCATGCTCATGGAGTCAGGACCTTCACCTTTGGTTGTTGGCGCTCAAGCTCACTTGGGCATGAGGCACTACACACACCACCATGTTCCTCAGTTTCACTCTTTATCAGGGAATGCAGCAAAGGGATGAGGGGTAATGGTTTTAAACTGAAAGAGAGGAGATATTAAGAAAAAATTCTTTGCTGTGAGGGTGGTGAGACCCTGGAAGAGGTTGCCCAGAGAAGCTGTGGCTGCCCCATCCCTGGAGGGGTTCAAGGCCAGGCTGGATGGGGCTTGGAGCAACCTGGTCTGGTGGGAGGTGTCCCTGCCCAGGGCAGGGGGTTGGAACTGGATGATCTTTAAGGTCCCTTCTAACCCAAACCATTCTGTGGTTCTATGATTCACATACAGCTCTGCACGGATGTCTAGACTGATCTTTCTGTTCAAATGAGTAACAGCAATTAGCATTACCAGAACTCACTTCCTGAGACCTCATTATAAATCCCCAAACCCAGGTGTTTAGACACCATGAGTGACAGGGGGAGACTGGTCCCCTGCCTGCCGCTCCCCCCAATGCAGGAGACAGACCCCGGGGGTGGCAAACGCTTCCCCACTGGATGTTTGGAAACTTCGAATCCAGTTTTTCAAAAGTAAACACCACAAAAATGATATGAAGTAGCCTTCTCCATCCCTTCTCCTACAACAACTGTCGCTACACCACCTTACTACAGACACGGAGGAAACTTGCCCATGTGTCACTTGAGGCTTTTGTAAAAGATAGCATCCATTATTCAAAGAATGAGTAACGGCTCACAGATTACATGTTGTGCTTCTTGGGTTTTTTTGTTAAGAAACACCTGGAAGAAATGCTAATAATTTCTTTGCAGTAAACACTCATGGAGAACTGGAAAAATTTCCAGGTTGTGGAGAATTTTGTGCTTTGTAACTTCCCGCAAAATGAATATTTTTCACAGATGCGTGATATTCCCTTGGAAAATCTGTGCACTGCTTGTCATCTCAGCAATAGCTATGTGAAATTGATATAATTTCCTTTAACTTCATCCCTTCTGAGTAGCAGAAGTGAAGGTAACAAATGCCACCAATTTTCCCTCGGTAGCTGAAAAGCTTTGGATGTGCTGTTCCGGAACCGAAGCTCCCAGGACTTGAATAATACCTGGGGCTTCGCAGGAGTCCGTGTTCAGCCCGATGCCACAAATCATTTCTGAGCTGAGGCGCTCATATTTTCTGATTAAACTATTTTTTTTCCATGGCAAACTTCACTGACCAAGCGTGATGAGGACAGCCTGCTTGCCATTATTCTAGTCTAAGAGCAGAGAAAGAGGGCTTGTGAAACCTGGGCATTAAAAATTGTAAGGACTTGCACCACACTGCTCTGGAGAAATCATAAGAGACTTGTAGGACCAAAACTACTTGGAGGGAGTGGGCTAAGGAACCAAAGTGACTTCATCTCTTGCTTTCTGAGCTCCAGGCAAAGCCATGGAGGAGGGGGAGGCGGCAGCGCGGATGTTCCCAGGCACTCAGTTAGGGGCTGTAATAACAGGAGGTGAAAAACCACTGTGGCACCAGTGGAAACCACAGATGGGGACCACAGAGGGAGAGGACGAGGGACTCGTTTCTCTTCTGAGAGGGTATTTTTGAACGATGACTAGCTGGAGCCCAGAGCTGAGTTTTTAGTCATAGCTGGGTGAGCGGCAACCTGTTATCTGGAGAGGTGACAGCAATAATTAGCAATAAAATAAACCAAAGTAGTCTATTTTGTCACCCACAAAGGATGTCTTATTTTTATTTCTTGATTATGGACAGTTCTACTTGATCAGTGTGAAATTGGACTTGAATGAATATTTTAACGTCGTGCAGGAGAACTGCAGAGGTCCAAGTTTGAGTTCTCACTGTTTTAATTTAATTCTTTCTTTTTCACGCTATGCTCCCATAAAGGTACCTAAATAGGATGCTTATACTATGGGACATTTGTATTAAATGTCTCAGACAGGAAGGTCCCAAAATATTTCTCTTCCCAATAGCTCTCTCTCATGCTTTTTGACAGCCATGGGGTGGAACATGGCTCGCTTGCTTTCTCCATCAGCAATTTAACTAAAATGGCACTATTTTATCTATCCCTATTTCTTCTCAATTGAGTTCCTTTTCAGAGCATGCCCCCGATTTCGAGCGTACTCATTGAGAAAGTCTTTTTTTGCTCCTATGCCATCACAGTGATTAGGTGCCGCCATTTATTTCTGTTATTGATGCTTTCAGCTCATTTTTGAACCTCAAAGGAGATTACACCAGGAATGAAATACCAGCCAATACCCGTAAAACCAAAATACATCGCTTACAGGAATTTTTCTTCACTGTGGCAAACAGCCTTAGTACATTTTCTTGCAGTCTCTTGATCCTTTCTCTGTGCATCTCTTTTGAAGTATACAAATGTGATGTTGTTCACGCTACTACAGCTGGGTGTTGAGGTGCCTTTTATGTTCTAAATCAAAACTTCACTGAGATTGAACAATTTATGAACATCTGCAAATCAAGCAAGCTACGCTCAGCTTTCTGGGACTGGCCTAGTCCTTTGCGTAGGGAAATAAATCATAAAATATCAAAAATATGACTAAATAAAAGGCTGTGGAAGGTGTCTTGTTTTGCTAACATCTTCCTTGTTTAGTTATTAAATGAGGAGCTCATGTCTATTCTGGTAGAGGAACTCCTCAGAAAGTATGATAAATGTGTGAGGAGAAATCCAGTTAAGTTTTTCAAAAGCTGTGTGAATAATGTAGCTACTTTTAAAATGACTCATTTTGGAGTGAAATGGTCTGTGCACGTATATCTGGGAAGAAAAAGAGGTGCATATTTTTGAGTTATGAAAAACAAAGTTTCTGCAAAGGATTGGACTGTGGGGAGAAAAATGGTGGTGTTGTTTGGTGTGGAGTAATTGCACTCGTCAGAAAGATGCATCTCCAGGACAAGCCTTGGCTGACAATGTGGACCTAAGCAGAGCCACCTTGTTTCTGTAGGATAGGGAATGGAAGAGCCTTTGTGGAGAGGCTGGTGGAGATGCCTCATATGGAGGGATCCTCATCATCTCACAAACCATAGTTTTAAGTAGGAAAGTGCATGTACCATCGGACTGTGGCAGTATGGTTCCTCTGACAGGCCAAGCCAGGCCAGGGAAATCAGGCAGTATACATGGTAACATCAAGACAGAGGAGATGAGTTTCCCCGTCTAAAACTAGCATGTACCTTGAGCCTTCTCCTGCTCCACAAGCTTGCTCCTACTCACTGCTCTGCTGAGAACTCATCCTAGGACACAAACCTGGCTCACGGCTGGCTCAGAGCCACGGGAATCCCTGAATCTCCAAGACAAAGGCCACTGTCTGTGCCACTGGAGATTCTTTGGTGCCAAGCACAAATACATCCTTGACGATGCCCAGCTTGTCTTTACCAAGGCAGCTTAGAGACATCATAGGATCATGGAATGGTTTGGGTTGGAAGGGATCTTAAAGATCATCCAGTTCCAACCCCCTCCCATGGGCAGGGACACCTCCCACCAGACCAGG
>BJBW01004281.1:893-31420 GCA_004320125.1 Scolopax mira
TCATAAATATCCTAAGTTATTAACTCCTTATTTAATTTTGGCTATATTGTTTTAGCTTACACGCTCAGTCAGAGAGAAAATGAAACAGAATAGGATTCTTCCTGTATTTTCAAACTCATTAAGTTGAGTCAAGTGCTCACCTTAAACAAGCCTGGTGAGAGATACCTGCCTTCTGGGAAGATATTGCACTTTCCTTCAATTTGTCTGCTATGAAAGAAATGCAAGTTCTAGAGAAAGCCTTCCGAAAGCAAGAACGTACGTAGGCAAATAAGTCATGTAAAAAACATGCTACTCCCTGGAGGGCTGAAGAGATGTAAAAAATGGATCATCATTGCAGGGAGTAGAAGAGAAGGAAAAAAACCCAAAAGAACACATACAAAAATTCCAACAATAACAAGAAGAAACTCCAGAACAACCTCCTCAAGGCTTATTTTGGAGGAATAAAAATTAATACTTCTTCCTCTTACATATCAAATCTTTTTATTTTCTTTTCTCACTGTAACTCTAAATCTTTTTATACTTGCCCCATTAAAAACAAATGCCAAAGTGATATGAAGTGATGGTTTTTGTTTCTGTACCATTCATCATGTATTTTCCAAAAAAACTGACTTCTTGTGTTTGGAAGCCTGTGGTGGACACCTCACATGGAAATACAACAAAGAATGGAATACTAAAATTAGGAAGAGAGAGGAAAAAAACATGGCACAGCATCTCCAAGACCCAGGACAATCACATCTCTGATTAAATGGGAAAAATCCCAGATGTCTACGATTCAGATGATGGCTCCACCTCAGTTGAGCTTTCACAGAAGAGAGCACAAGTCTGAAGAAGTGCAAATACTAGTCAGCTTCAGTTGACCAGTGACAAAATGCTATGCTATGCTATCCCTTCCCATAAATCTTCAGTTTGGAAACGTTTATTTATGAAATGGATGTTAATGCTAGAGGGAGTGTACTTTCCATCACTATGAAGACCAAAAAGAGGAAGAAAATTCAAATGTTTATTTAAACAATTAAGACCCACATTCCCAAGTTCTATCTCACTTCTATTTTTATAAAAGCCAGACTATGGAAATTCAATCAAAGTAGTTTTTTAGCCTACTAATAGCAACACATTCCTTACAATTCCTCTAGCACTTTCACTCTAAAACTAACTTGGTGCTAGGACTGGGAAACAAAATCCTTTCAACATACCTTTTGGCTGTTTTGAACATCCTCCTTTCCTAAACCTACTGACCCTGAAGTTAAATATTCCCAACAATATAAATATTTATTTTGGACATCAAAATACCTGTAACTGTGATACTGCCTGTGGAAAAAATCTGTAAGGTAGCTCTGAGAGTTTTTATTCTGTAACACACGGCAGGATGAAGTTCTGGTTCATAACTAGAAAACAAAATAAAAGGTAAAAAAAGAGAAATCTAGAACTGGAAAAGGAAAGCTTAAGAAATATACCAAGAATATAATTCTTTAAAATCCTTCCATACCTCGCATGAGGTCTGTTATTCTTCGTAAATTCTGGCAATCTGATTTCAAAGGGCATGTTGCACACTGCTAAAACATTCACAACTTTAAAATCTGTGAAAATTACCTTTTCAAAGGAGAGGGAAAAAAGACATTAGAAATTCAGTTTACAGCCAGGCAGACGTATGGGTTGCGAAAAACCCCCACCACCTAATTGGAATATTTTGATGAGATTTCAAAACTAAAACCTTGTGAGTGACGTATTTCTAACAGGAGTCTAAATAGTACTTAATGAACTCAAATCACTTTGTCCTTCTATGGTACAGCAACTGCTGAAATAGATACTTCACAGTTGTATTATGTGGTTATAGTACAGTTAAAGAATGAGACACAGTAACAGCTCATATTGCTGTACTAAACCCCTTCAAATTGAAAGGAAACTAAATTAAATAGCTTATGGAACATTAAAATAAGCAGAGGGGGAAAAAAAAAAAAGCTTCAATTTCATTGTTACAAGAACTTAGCTCAATTTGAAAACTTCTTTAATGCCTTGTTGCTTTACACCACTTGTGTTAAAGCTAAGAAGAAGAAAAAAAAGGAGAAAATTGTTTTGTTTCACATCCCCAGTGACCAGAGCAGGGCAAGCTGTTTTTCTAGCCCATTACGTTTTGAAATGCAGCTCCAACTACTGGCTTTCAGCTATTCTTTACCATAGCCACTTTAGATGACAATAAAATAGCCCAGAGCCAATTCCTAAACAAATAAATGCATGGTTGAGGAGTCAGTGCCCACAATAACACTGAAGGAACTTTTGTTCATTCTGAAATTGCCTAAACTTAGGCAAAATGACCATTCCTCAGTCAAAATTTTTACCAGTAGAAACAACTTAGCCTTATAAAAGGTCAATTATCCGTTTAATCTTCAAAATATATTCCTTAAAGTGGTCACTTTATAATAGAACAGCGTGTCCACCCTGGAAGCACAGTTTACTTCACTGATTTAATGTTCCATTCAAATTTTAAAAGGCTGGGTCTAATGTATGCATTTGTAACAGTAAAAATGTCTAATTTTTGCTCAGGTCTGACACAGCACCACTGCCTTTACGTGTGACAATCAAAAGGAGCCTCTCTCTGCCAAAGGATGGCACCTGTGCCTAATTCTCTGTCCACAAACTGAAGCTGTGGGTAAAACAGCACCACTGACTACCAGGAAGTTTTATAGTATTAAAACGTGTCATTTTAAGTCATTCGCATTCATGTTTTTCAGCTTTTAATATGAAATGCAAGTGGTGTTTTTGACTGGTAATGTTACCCCAACCCCAGAAAAAAAGAGAAGAGTTTCATGTCCTAAGTATTTTCTTTGGCTTATTTCCTGCTACGCAACCTGACAGCACAGAAGCATTTTTTTCCCCTCAATTAAAAAAACTCAAACTTGCCCTTAATGAGATGGACATTTATCTGCTATTCCATCAGAAATGAGGGAAAATGGTGTTCAAATGAGAGTTCAGTTTATGCTCTTCAGCACTTCTTCCAACTAATTCTTTCCAGATATTGTAAATTCTATCAGAGAACCATTCGTGGGTGGTTCATTTATTAAACAAATTTTGTTGTTCATTAGCCAGTGAAGCAGCTCTACTCCAAGCTGCCAAATGAAACCCAAATCCACCAAATAAACCAGTTTGTCTTTAACCAGCATCTGGAAAATGTATGCTGACACAAAAGGGGCATCTGAGTGAAAACATGCTCACGGCTAAATCGCTCCCTCATTTTTGTTTCTTTTCTAAAAAACGGACAACCAGCATTGCTTGAGTCATACAAGTCCTTTTTCATTTGAATTACCTGAAAACCTAGTTTCTGTAGACTACGAGCTAATCGTCTGGCACCAAATTTAGCTTCTTCTTCACTATAAAGGAGAGAAAAAAGAATCTAGCATTAACAGAAATAGAGTGTACATTTGTGTGCACATACACCACAACAGCTGCTCAGACTAAAAAATGAACTGTTAAATCAGGTAACATATGAGCCACGATCACATGGACAGTCTTCACTTTATCCTGCTGCACATATTATATTTTAATTACCTAGATATTCAAATGGGGTTCCTTATGCCCTGATTGAAGAATATCATGGCATTCAGCTCCAGCTGAAGTGTGAAATTTTTGATCAGATGTGACACTAAGTACTCTTAAGAGATGAATTTGATCACGTGTTAACATCCTGAACAATCATTTTGCATTTTGAGACACAGATCATATACAGAAAGTATGCAAATTCACTTATCCTTACTCCACAACGCAGACATATTGTAAGAAACCGACCAGAACCAATACACATCTTAAAAAACCTCAGCTGTTAAGAATTTAGTGAGTCTCAGCTCCATCTGAACTAAGAGTTTGCTTTTGCTTTTTTTCCAGTCCCTCAACACTGTACAACTTGACTAAATTCAGGTGGGTTTTTGTGAAATAGTAAAATGTCCCTCAAAAAGGTCATCTCTTCCCAAGTTTCAAGTTCAGGCTAAAAATATAGAATTCTTAAAGAGTTCTCAAATGAAATCTCTAGGATTTTCTTTACAAAGTAGTTTTCTTTGCTGTTCTCCCAGAAGGCTGAGCTGATGTTGCTTAAGGTTTTAACTCAGTCTGAAGCAGACACTTCACATAGAAAATTCCTCCCAAATCTGTAGCCTGGCAAGGATCTACGTGTGATCCAGCATGAGTCAATCAAGTACTGCCTCTTGCCATCATCTCCATTTATAACATTATATTTTTAAAATACACAAGAACTTACATCTAGAGAAAAATCATCATGAACTCACCTTGTGGCTCCTGTGCAAATAACTTTTCCTGAGGACCAAATTGTGGCCGTAATCCTAGGTTTCCTAAGCTTCATTAATACTTTCTAAAAAGAAAAACATAAGTGGAAGGATTGGGAATTAGTGTTAGTTCAATTTAATATGAAAAAGAAACCAAATCAAAAAAAAAAGTCAGCTGCTAAACAAATCAACTGTTACACTAATAATATTTCCTTTATTTTTGATAACCTTTAACTGTTCCTTCATCTCTTTCGGTAATTAAAAAAAAATCAGGTCCTGAGTGGAGCAAAATAAGGGTGGAGTATCTTTGTCAGTGATTCAGTGTTCGCAAAACAGATTCAATGACAGTATATTCCTCTGAATAAAAAGCTGAAAGCCATGAGCATTGTGCTATTTTTTTTCTTATTCCAGTGACTCCCACACTGCTGACTCCTGTATTTTCTTGACAAAACCATCAAATCTTGGGAAGCAAAACAGACCCTGAGGTGTTAGAGGAAAATATTCACCTCACTAATTGCAGTCTTCTGAGACAGTATTTACCCACTCCCCTTACTGCACCTTTAGTGTATGAGAGATTAAATGCCTATCAAGACAGAAATAAATCCATGTTTTTCTCTATCCACCATGCACAGGTTTCAGACACAAGAATGTTTAGCTTAAGGAACGTTCATAAAACCAGATAATTGAGGTATGTTGAATCTCTTACCCCGACATCTCGCTTGTATATAACATTTGCTCCCTCTAAAGCGATCTTCCTCAAGTTTAAATGGCATCTTGTTCTAAAAACACACACTACATTTGTGATTAAAATGTCCAATGCAACATCACTGTCCGCATCCATTGGGGTGATTTATAACTCAGTTTTCCCACCAGCTCACCACGAAGATCACATCCTGAGAAGGGAAAAAAAAAAAAAAAGATAAAATTAAACATACCAGTAGAAAATGGCCTGTTAATGTCATTGTGTACAACTGTCCTTTAAATGAGACAAGAAGCAGAAGTGACTACACTCTGAGTCATTCAGGTTAACTGTGTGTGGGAAGGGGCGGTGTCTGTGTCCTGTATGCTAGAAAGTAGGTGATTTGTTTGAAGCTACTTTGCCAGACTTAACAGAAATAAAGTGTGTATACATACGTGAGCATATATATATAAAAATACTTAAACTTGTCTGCTAGATATGTTAAAACTCTTAGCAATTATATCAGGACAAAGTAAAGATTACTGAGACTTGTTCTGTAGCTCCAGTGGATAATCTTTCCTCAGCCCATTTGAGGATGTCATTAGACACCTCAGGAAAATGCACTTCTCTGACTGCTGAAGTTGATAATTCGGAGCTGGTGTTGGAATGGAAGAGCCCACTGAATAACTCTTAACTAACTAAGCCTGTAAAGAGCCAGCTACCACAGCTTTCCCATCTTCAGACACCATTTTTTGGCCTATTTCTCCCAGTATAAAAGCATAATGCAAACTGTACAAAATGTCCTGGTGGCAGCAACAGCCTGGGTAGGAAAGGAGAGGGGAAAAGAGCAAGAACATTGGTATAAACAGAAAAGGACTTCCATCAAAATACTGTAGTGTGTTACAGAATTTTACTTTGTAGAAGAAAGTAAAAATCTTAGGTTTACTCCAGGAAAAGTAGCTTAAGTAGAGCACAGAGATAAGATTTCATGGTTTCATGAAGATAAGATAATCGTTTCATCCATTCATCTACAATTTTAGTAGCATTTCATCCCAAATGAACACAACAGAAAGCAAAGAGCAAAAGCAAAGCAAATAAGTCAGATATAATGAAATGCTCTACATGGTCCTTGCCACAGAAGCAGCAGGAGACTATGCATCAAGAATAACAATATACATAATGGACTGTAATGCATTTATATCATAGAATGGTTCTGATTGGAAGAGACCTTAAAGATCATAGAATCATAGAATTGTCTAGGTTGGAAGGGACCTTTAAGATCACCTAGTCCAACCATCAACCATCCATCAACCAACCATCAACCTAACTCTGATAAAGAACCATCACTAAACCATGTCTCTAAGCACATGTCAACTTGTCTTTTAAACACTTTCAGGGATGGTGCCTCAACCACTTCCCTGGGCAGCCCAGTCCAATGAGCAATAACCCTGTAAAATTTTTTCCAATCTCCAATCTAAACCTCCCCTGGTGCAACTTCAGTCCGTTTACTCTTGTTCCATCACCTGTTCCTTGGGAGAAGAGACCAAACCCTCAGCTACACCCACTTTTCACGGAGTTGTAGAGAGGCAGAAGGTCTTCCCTCAGCTTCCTTTTCTCCAGGTTTAGTCATTCAGTTCCAACCCCCTGCCCTGGGCAGGGACACCTCCCACCAGACCAGGTTGCTCCAAGCCCCATCCAGCCTGGTCTTGAACCCCTCCAGGGATGGGGCGGCCACAGCTTCTCTGGGCAACCTCTTCCAGAGTCTCACTACCCTTGCAGCAAAGAACTTCTTCCTAACATCTGATCTAAATCTCCCCTCTTTCAGTTAAAAACCATTCCCCCACATCCTACCGCTACAATCATTTGGCCTTACGTTCTATGCTAGACATCTTCAAGCTAGAGAATTAAGATTATTATCTGACTACAACTTCCTAAACATAGTGTCTAATGGAAAATTCACTCCAAGTGTATCTTTGACTACAACTCACTGACAACACAGAAGTAATAAATTACAAGGCAGATGTGTGTAACGTACTGGGTCAGTTGTTGGCTGTGACAGTTACTGCTTCTACTGCGCAGCTTGTGCCCAGCTGAAAGAATTATTCTCTAATTGTTGGCTTGTCCACTATAAGAAAAGGCAAGATGGATGACAGTACAGCAAAGAGATGAAGAAAAAGCATGAGAAAACCAGAAAAATCAAAGGCTATGTGTTGGGACTGAGGGAGGAAACAAGCAAAGAAGAAGAGAACAAACTATCTAATTAGTATTCCCAGAGAATTTTATTTAAAAAAAAAAATCAAAAACAACAACAGCAAAAATTTATATGAACCCTCAAAGTTAGAAATTACTTAATCCCATCTGTTTTTGACGGACAACTACAGATTGGGTTGGTAATTTATGGCACTGGATCCAAAAGATAGCACATGTACAGATTTTGACTGGTGAGGCAGGGCCAGCAGAGAGCAGGGAGCTGGAAGCTGTGGCATCTTCAGAGAGGCACTTGTTTGCCACCCTGGCTCCTGCTGAGTTCTCTTACTGGAACCCAGCAACGACCACCCTTTAAGTAAATAAGATACCTCCAATCCTGTCCCAATTATCAGCAAGTTTCTACTGGCATCCTCCATCTCTGCATTATTAACACCATCGCACCTAACAGCCCTGAGAGGTTGTTAACCTCTAGGCAACCCATAATACTGTATGATAACGTCGCCATAAAACTCTTAATGGTTTGATTTAAACAGATCCGGGGAGAAAAGACACGTGCTCGTTCAGGACAAAGGAAAAAGTGTTCGAAAGAAAGGAATATTAGAATTTCAAAAGAGAAGACCTATCGTTAGAGGGATCTACAGGAAAAAAAAAAATATGCCGTGGAGCTGTCAGGAAGGATGTTTTCAGCAATAATGGTGTATCTTGGTTAGAAGGACAATCTCCTGGCATAAATTTAATGGGAGAAAAATTACACAACATTACAGCAACCTGCCCCCATTTTCATTAGCCAAGTTCTGAAAGATCAAGACAACAGATATTGAGGGAGGAGCTTTTCAATTTGAAATTTAATTTGAGCTGTACTTAATATTCTAGCGTATGTTTAGTAGCATTCAGTTAGAAGGGGACATAATTTCTAGTAGAAGCAGTATCTAAAAACTGCATAAAAATACTGAAACCTGCCTTTAGTCTAATATAACGTTACCTGATCTCATGGAAACGTCTCAGTGTTCAACTTTTCACTCAAACATTGAACATTTCAAATATTTATTAACAAGTTTCTCATTTGTACTGAGAAAATTCTTTATTTGCTGCTGCTAAATACTACCCTAATTCTTTGAGAGCCTGATAAATATCAACAATTCTGAATACACCCATTCCCGTTTTGTATACAAATACAGTCTCAACCTCTTCCAAGTCATGGTTTTAAAAATATTGGGCAAACCACAACATTTTTAGATGTGGGTACTTATGTCCAAGCAGTGAGAGCATAACCCATTACAACCTCTGCCTTAAGCGGTTCATTTTAACGTCTCACACTACATTGACAATAAAAATATTAAAAAAAAAAAAGAGGAAAAAATGTCTTACTACCTTTCTTTGGGAAGTCTCAAAGAAATATGAATTCATAGGAGCTGTGTGAACAGAAGGATAATAAATGTTTTAAAGAAATAACATATATGCTATATAAAAAAAAAATTCTGAAATTATTCTGAAGAACAGGGTTATCAAAAAAAAAAGGGTGTAACAGTTCTCAGAAAGAAAGAAAGATGGATAGATGCTGTTCTTATTTATAGGTTTCTCCAAAAGCATGTCTTAGATGGAAAATGGGAATCCTGAACAACACCCTGATACTCCTCTTTGCCCATTTTCCCCTGTCTTCTGTGCTATCGATACACACTCTTCTATCACTGCTGCGTAGCCCTCACCCATTGTGTTATTTCCCCAAAACCTGAATTTCTGCATTTCTGCCTCCCATCTGCAAAACAGAGAAAATAATGCTCCCATGCTCTTATAAAGACATTTGGAGATCAAGCAGCAGCCTTAGATATAAGCCTGTTACTGTTCCATATTTATGCAGTTACACTTGCAGAACAGAGGGACTGAGCAGAAACCAAACATCTGGTTCTTTCCCGTTATGGATTTGCAAATGCCTAAGTTGATTTTATTGAGCTCAGCTTAGATTCTGTTGATTCATTTTGCCCAAAGGTTCTCTCATCCGAACCTCAGAACGTTGGCAGCTTAAATCTCATTTATAAAATTATAATTTGCTGGTTAATGCTAATTTAATAACAGGCTAGAATTGAAAATAAAACCATTAACTTGTCTATACGAGCAGAATTTCTTTTAAATTGTGTAGTTCATTCAGCTTTCTCCAGCACAAGAAAAGCAGCCAAACCAATTTCCAGTTCTCTTACACCACTGTAACACAATCTTACCCCTACAGAGAAAAAAAAGCTTAAATACATCTCTGTAGAAGTTTGTACTATTTTATTTTATCACGGAAATTTTAAACGTTTGTTCGTTCTTTTCAATATATAAATTTCAGGAATATTACCTGAGGAAGGAAAAAAAAAAAAGTAGATAGGTAAAAAGTATGATAATGAGCATAAAAATTAAAAAAAAAACCAACAAGAGCTAATTCAAGGATATTTGATACTGTAAAGTAATGTATCCTAAAACGAAACTAGAGAAACTTCCCAGAATAAGAAATACTTCAGAGGAAGGAACGAGCACTCAAGTTCTTAAACAAAGCATTACCCATACATCCCCAGTTGGGATCGCAGCCATACTATTTTAGATACTTTATAAACATACATAAAGACAAACACCCCACACTAAAATCCTCCAATCTAAAACAACAACCAAAAAAAAAAGCCAGCTCGCTCTGTCTTTGAAAAATTTCAACCCAACCACACCATCATCATCAAAGCCATAGGAAATGCACTCAGGATGGCGTATATAAACAAAGTATTATTTTAAGTTTTCGGCTACCTTTGACCCGAGAAGCTCAGAGCTATAAAGGTAGATGGGGGCTATCTAACAATGGTTATGTTAATGTCAGAATAGTTTAATAAACACCTTTTTTTTTTTTTTTCCACCAGCGGCGTAAGTGTAAGCAACTTCCACTGGTTATTTTTAACCTTGCTCCTGAACTTAAAGCAGCTCCCCCAGTGCCCGACCCCACCAGCAGCTCCAGCAGCCCAGCTGAAGGGATAGCTGTCGCTGGTGTGCCAGTAAACATTCATCAAACTATTGCTGGAAAAGCATTTTGGACTAAATTAACGGGAATTCCCATGTGGGGTTTCCATATGAGAACAGGGAATGCACAAAATGAGGCCCATTGGGAACAAGAAGAGAGATGAGATCCTTCATCAAAGGTGCCTTTTTTACAGCCCCGTGTTCAGCCCCTCCGGGAACGGGTCCACATGAAATGCTGGAGGTGACAAACTGCTGAAATCTGCTTGAATTCTTGGACACGATGCAGTCACAGGGATAGGTGGATGACTCCCCAGAACCGAGAGCAACACAGCTACTGCTGTCAGCATAGAAAATCCTTCAGTCCAAACACTAGCCACGCTAGCCACTGAGCTAGAGAGGTGTGATTTCATTTTCTGTTACCTCCAGGGAACAAGTTAAATCGCCCCTAAAGCAAAAGGCCATCTTGGAGCTAATATTTCACCTTTAGAGATTTGCATAGTCATAATTACTTCCTACAGAAATGAAACAAATATAGAGAAAGTTTCCCAATATGCATAAAACCAGTGTCAAAGGAGGGATCTGTCCAATTAAACCAACGTACAGAAAGATGACACCAGCCATACCATAAGCAAGTAGGACACAAATGCCCAATCCTGCTGTCAAATCTCCCAGATAAGCCTTACTGCGTCCCCATGGACCTAGGGTAGGGTCTTCCAACACAAATCCAGTCGCAGGAATAAAGCCAAACAGCTTATAGAAGGAGAGCAGGGAGCGTACGTTTCAATAATTCATAACAGGCCATTCTTCCTCAAGTCTTTCTCATCCAAAAGATCCGTTGGCACGCAGTGGGAGAAAGGTGGCGTGCAATTTTGTGCCACCTTCCCCTCGTAACACCCAGCCGACAGGGGCACGCCAGCCATCAACAACCACCATCCTTTTGGGTCTTTGGCCATACGTGGAAAATTGTCCCGAGTATACTAAAAAGCTGAACCAACAGGTCAGGTGCCCATCGCGACGCCATCGAAGGTGGTTAAGAAAACCAGAAATCTGGTGTGCTGCCTCAAAATATTTTAACACGACGTGTAAGCCCCCCCCCCTTCCCTCCCCAGTCAAACATCTACCGTCTCGACGGAGGAAGCGGAGTACGGGAAGCTCATTTAAAGCCCTACACACGTAGCAGCATCAGCGATAATTGGGGGTTTTGTCTTTCCTTCCCCTCAGCCCCAGCCCAAAACTTCTGGGGCCGGCCCGGGTCAGACAAAGCGCAGGCGGGCGGGAGGCGGCCTGGCCACGCCGGTCCCCGCGGCGCCGGGTTATGCCTCGGCTCTTGGAGGGGGGGCCCGAGGATCTCACAACCCCCCTTCCCCCTCCCCGAGGGCCGGGGACGCTATTTCGGGCACCCGGACGCGGGGCAACCGGTGGCCCCCTCCCTCCGCCGCCCCTCCCGGGGGAATGCTCGGCGGTTGCCGGGGAATGGGCCGTTTCCCCTGCGGGATGCTCAGCCCCCGTCCCCGCCCCGAACAACGGCGGCCCCAGGGAATAAGGAACGGGAGGAGCCGGCCGGGCCGGGGGCAGCAGCGGAGGGGGGGGGGGGTGAAGCCCCTCACCTCAGCCGGGGAGGGAAGAGGGGGGAGCGGGGAGGAGGGGCAGGGCCCGCCGGGCCGCGGCCCCCCGAGGCGGCGGCAAGGAGGGGGAGGAAGGGGGAGGAAGGAGGAGCGCGGCCCGTCGGCGTGCGGCAGGCGTTACCGTGCGGGCGGCGGGTCGGTGGGTAGCGGGGTGCCGGTGGCTAGGCGCCCCGCCGCTGGCGCCCGGCGGCTGTCCGGGAGCTGGGCCGACTCCCCGCGACAATAAACATCCCCCAGCGCCGCGGGCATAGACACGGCGCCGGCTAGAGCGGCCGCCGGAAGTCAGGGGCGGCGGGAGGGGAGGAAGGGAAGGGGGGGGGGAACCGCGCGAGCCGCGCACTTCCGCTTTCGTCTGCCGCCCCCTCAGGCGCGGCAAGCTTGGGTTGGGGGGGGGCGGCAGCACCGCCTGACGACTCTCCGGGCCGCCCCGCCGCGGTTTGGTCGGGAGTCACCGCTCCAGGCCTACGATCCCCCGGGGCTGGGCCCCGTCAGTGCCCCCCGCCGCCTGTAGTGGTGTTGGCGCTGGCCCAGCGCCCCGACGCAGCGAGGCTTCGCCCTCAGCTGGGCCGCGGCGCCCGTCGTGAAACGCCCGTCGTAAAACGCCCCTCAGTGGCCGCCCTTGCTTCAGAGCTCCTCGGGGGCCCGCCTGACAGCAGGCGGGGAGCTTTTCTGGTGATTTTTTTTTTTTTTTCCTGGTGATTTTTTTTCTTTTTTCATGGAAGTCTGGCTGTGGGCCACCCTGGCAGCCCCTGTCTGCAGCCAGTGGGGCGGTGGTTATGTGGCTTTCTGGCCAAGCAATACAGGCTGCATCCCAACCACGTCACCTGAGGTAGCCCTTTTCCCAGCAAACTGGTTGGAGATCAGGTCCAGTTTGCAGATCAGATGATGTCAATGGTCGTGGCACCTACCTGGGGTTCCTGTGGGGGTACTCCCCCTCAGACTTTGATGGCTGGCCTGGCTGTACTGTTACCAACCCCAGTGGTAAGCCCTGATCTTCACACAACCCAGCAGTCATTTAAGCTTGTTGTCTTACACACACACTTTAAAGATTTATTTTTTGTTTTAAAATTTAAAGCAGCATTGTTTGGTACTGAAGGAATCATCCACAGCAGTGAACAGTGTGTGAGCAAACTGCCGAGCCCAAGTGAAACAAAGACACAAACTGAGAAACCTCAAATATTCCTGAGAGGCCCCAAATGTTCCCAAATTCCCTGAGGACTGTGTGGCCCTCAGCCTTTTTTTTTTTTTTTTTTTAAATATTAAAATGAGTAACACTGCTGCTTTGCATTCTCCCAATATGCAGATTGTTTAATCATTGCAAAGTGGGCACCTGGTGTAGGTATGAAGAGAGACAGAAGGGGACATGAAGACATTGGGGATGGTTGGGATGGCACTAGTTCTCTCTGCCACAGAATCATAGAATGCTATGGGGTTGGAAGGGACCTCTGGAGTTCATCAAGTCCAACCTCCCTACCAAAGCAGGTCCACCCAGAGCAGGTCGCACAGGAACGTGTCCAGGTGGGGTTGGAATGTCTCCAGAGGAGACTCCACCACCTCTCTGGGCAGCCTCTGCCAGGGCTCTGCCACCCTCAAAATCATGAAGTTTCTCCTCATGTTTAGGTGAAACTTACTATGTTTAAGTATATGTCCATTTCCTCTTTGTAGGACAGTCCCCCAAATTTGGCACTGTCCCACCTATGGTGGTAGGGGCTAGAGCCTACGATGCACTGTCTTTCAGCTATAGTTACATTTTCTCTTGGAAGAGCTGTTTGTTGAGCTTCCCTTGGGAATGCAGGAACAAATGAGTGTGGCTGCAGCAATTAAGGACACACCACTCAGACTGAAGAATGAAATAAAGTTGTCAGGTCGACTTTAGGTTTATAAAGTCACACCAGTCCTTACATGAAAAATGTGTGTACATATATATATGTGTGCATGTGTGTGTATTTATAGATGTGTAATGTAGAGTATTCACTGGATGGACAATTTTTTTGAATTTGTGGTTCTGTAATGATGTACTTTCCATGTGTGAAGCGAGAACAGAACAGCTTTCATTAGGATAGAGGGAACAGTATGAAATTTAAATGTTGAAGTCTTCAGAGTTGGGACGTTTTCCTCTGCTAGATCCAATTTAATCCTTGAAATGCATTTGCTGGAGCTCCCTTGGGAAGAAGGACTATTTCAGATTCTCCCTTCAAATCAGCTGCGAGGACATTAGTGAGGGTATGGCTTGTTAATATCGGGTTTGTTTCCTATTTAGCAGGCGCGGCGGCGCTGCCACCCTGCGGCTCCTTACAGAAACACATCCCCCGCCTTCAGATGAGGATTGTCAGGCGAGGAGAGCTTTTGGAAACAGGGATTCTGCATTTACAGCAACCGTTACCACAGCTCAGTAAGTCTACGGGATCTCCCAGCATTTTTATAGAGTGCCTTAAGGCCGGTTTGATTCTTTATGGGCTTCAGCTTAAAGGCCCCGAATCACAATTAACCCTGCCAAGGTGGGGTTGATTGCTATGATGTCTTCTCCATGACGGTTCCTTTGAGGTTCTACACAGCTGTATCACAACAGGTGCTGATTTCCTGTTCTGAATAGTTGATCGCATGGGCAAGTTATGAAGAAAAGCTTTATAAATCCTGCTTTTGCTTGAGTTCTGACTGACCTTCTGCTTTTTTAGCATACTCCTGAAGTTCTACCTAAGTTGGACACAAAATGCCATCTATCAAATACACATCTATTGTCTATCTCCACATGCCTGCTCTTTTTATATAGGATATAACTTTTTATGTAAGGATAAAGCTTTTCCTAGCAGGTTTTCCACAGAACTGTGCAGTCATCATTAGACATTAAGAAATGGTGTTTTTATTACTGATGAAGAGATGAACCCTTACCATTCCAAAGTTTTGGCTGCTTTGTCAGCCAGAGCTTTTCCTGTTTAGACTAGGATATGTTCTGAAGAATGCATCTTTAAATACACGTTTGGAATACATGTTCAAATATATGCAAGTAGTTCTGATGGCATTAACATGGAATGCAAATAAGGTGATTGGGCACCTACCTAATTTGACAGCTAAGTTTATCAGTCGTGCCTGCAATTTTATTCTGCACCTATAGAGTTACAAAACTGGTTATCCTGTCCTGGTGTTCTCCATCCCTCCGTGCAACTCTAACTTGGCTCCGTGGCTTCTTCCGTGAGTGTGACTGAGCTGCTAATGATTTCCCACCTGCAGGAACTGTGTCCTCATCTGCCTCTCTCTATTGCTTGTTCTAACTTACCAGATGCTGGACTGACATAAACCAGGGAAGGCACAGAGGCCATTTCTGACACTGTTGCTTCCTTACTGTGGATTTCATTTTCCTACGCCTTTTGTTTCTCAGGCCTTTGTTTGTGAAGTAAAGAGGAGGTAGAGGTGTAGGGAGGCTGTTTCCTGTGCTTGGACATTCTGCAGCATGGGAATGTTGGGACCAGAACTTCTAGTGCAGTAAAACTAAGAATAACCAAACTTTAAGACACTGGATGTATTTTTGTTCTGTAATTACAGCGGTGAAAGTGAACGAAGATGCAATTTTGCTATGTTGTTACTCAGCTGTAACTGCATGTTTCTGTAAAAAAACAAACACAAACCACTCACCGAAGTGAAGCAAATGCTTGGTTATCTGGATTTTTCTATTTTTACAGGCTTAATTTTCAATCAGATAAGATCCAGTGCAAGGTAGACTGTGGGAAAGTGTCAGGGGGAGAGGAGAAAGCCAGATGGCCCCTTGAGTCAGCCCACAGTGCAGGGCAGATGAAGAGTTTTATACAGCTGCATCTTAAGTACTGCAGGCTCTGTGCAGAAGATTGTATTGAAGTATTTATGATTGAAAAGGAGGTACATAGGAGCAACCTGGATCTTGCCCACTGCACAGAAATGACACTGGTGGAACAGCATCCTCTACGAGCATACGATACTGCAGGTTCATTGTGAGACATCTCCCCAAGCTGGCAGCTGGCAGGGAAGGAGCTTAAACCTGTGGCAGGAGATCAGTCAGGAAGGGAATCCTTTGCTCCAGGGTTTAGTTTATCAGGTGAAAGCGTGAACTCAGCTGTGCCTTCTCACACTTCTCTGAGGATGTACAGTATAACTCCTGCCAGCTCTGCTAAACTGTTACTCTTCCTGCTATAAGTGGCACTTAAATAGGCTCCACCACATTCAAACATTCTGTTTAATTTTAGAATATATATTATTTTATATATTTGAATTTATAGATCCTACATGTTATGTAAATATTCATGCCATATTTGGTGTATTGGAAGATAGTAACATTGGCTCCTCAGCAGACCCCCTGCTGTGCAACATGTAGCTGTAGCGGAGCCATCTGGGGGTGTTGGCCATGGCTGGCCCTGCCATCTTGCTTCTTAGCCCAGCAGAAGGATGCTACATGTGCACAGACAGCACCTACTGACTGTCTGAAGCCTTGCTGTGGACTTCAGCAGGGGAATATCTCAATACCAGATCTTGGCATAAGGTTAACATGATGCTGCTTGGCAATGGCAAGAAAGAATACCTCACATTTTGGCATTGGCAACTCACAACGGAGTTGGGCAACAAATGAACAGTGGTCTTCAATATCATAGTTTAGGATATAATGTTTAAATCTCAGAGTCATAATCATAGAACAGTTAGGGTTGGAAGGGACCTTAAGGATCATCAAGTTCCAACCCCCTGCTCTGGGCAGGGACACCTCCCACCAGACCAGGTTGCTCCAAGCCCCATCCAGCCTGGCCTTGAACCCCTCCAGGGATGTTTGCTCTTGAACTTGGCCTCTTGCTTCTGGTGACCTCTAGTCTTCATATATACTAGTTATGAGATAAATAGGAAAGAAGGTCCTCACTAAGAATTTTTGGCCCAAAAAAGAAGATAGCAAGTTGATGTAGAAAACAAGTGAGAAGAGAATGAGGCTGGGGTGAGACAAAAGCATCAAGTACTTTTATCGCTCCAGCTTCTGAAGCTGCAGTGGCACTGATAATAAATAAATAAATAAATAAAACAGGGCTAAGACTTATTTTTCAGAGAGCTGTGTTGTTAGCAGGGTCCTTGGCATGCCTTTGGCCTGCCTGGTTAACTTTCTTCCAAAAAGTGTCTAAGCAGAGTTTGGGAATAGCATATGCCAGGGACTGTTCTCACCCTTTGGTGAGAGTGGAATAAAATGCAGGTTTGTGGGGATGTAGTACTGGCTGTCGGAGCTGGAGAAGGGTTTTATTTATATGAGCAAGTGCAGATATAGGTATAGATATAGAACTTGAGAGAAAGGAATGTAGGGAAGGATTGTATCTTGATAGTGAATTCAAAGAGCAAAGATCCCTGGTGATTTTGGTGTGCCGAGGAGAACAGCTTGTAAGTTTGTGCACCAAAAAGAGGTGGTACCCCAAGCCTATACCAAACTTAGGGGTGAACCTTCAGCCAGCCAGTTGTCAGCTCTGCTCCTCTTTTTCTTCTGACGTGTATGATTGCCTCCTATAGAAAAACATTTGGTTATGAGGTGATGGCGAATCCGAGGCAATTGCCATCTTCTGGTTCATTTCTGCTTTGAGGTGCCAGTGGTCTAAAGCTCCCTACGTCAGAACACAACATGTTCTTGGTGAGGAAGGACTGTATCCTGTTCTGGCCAGCTCGGCCATCAAAAAGCATGCCAAGAAACAGGATGCTGAAGCAAGAGGCCCCCCCTGCCACTGGGATGGCTTGTCCCACAGGCTGGTCTTTGCCTCCTCCCTGTCGGGGGAGGGAGGTGCCGCTGCAGCAGCCTGGGAAGCCATCCAGCCGGATAGTTATCTCTGGGAGCTCATCCCTGCCTCCTGTGCCCGATTCCTCCTCCTCCTCCTCCTCCTCCCCTCCTGCTGCATTTCCCAGATGTTCCTCCCGGAGAAGGCAGCTGTAGCTCTCAGCCTCCCGCTTTCCATCTCCGCGGTGGTCTGGTGGCTCCACCCGGCTGTGATGGAGCTGCTGATAGTTCCTCCCTTCCCCAGCCCGTCCCTTCACAAGGACTGAGCAGTAGCAGCCAGAGGAAGGAGAATTACTCTATGCCTTACTCGTCTCCTGGCTGTGTGGCTGTACCCTTCCCTTTTTTCCCTGGCGTTTCTGAGCCCTGTTTCTTAAACAGCCTGATAATCCATATTTACAGTCGGATACAGTCCTTTAGTTTACACAGCAGCCTGAGATGTAAATAAGGGTTGGGGTTTTTCTCCTTGCTTAAGGAAAATGGCTTCTTAGAATTTAAAGCGAAGGGAGGATTGGGTTTATTCTCCTGCTTTTGTTATGATCTTTATTTTTTCTTTTTTTCCCCCTTGCCAAGGGGGTTTGGATCTCTCTGCTCCCCAGGCGAGGATGGTGGAGCTGTGCGCACGCAGCTTCACAACGCAGTTCAGCTGTTTACAAGTTTCAGTTTAAGGGCAAAACCCTAAGGCAAGAAAATGCGTCATCTCAGGGCTGTTGTGACCCTGGGGTATGTCCACGCCGCAGTTGGGCCATGCCATGGCCTACTCAGAGTCGTTTTTATGAAGTGAACTGAAGAAAAATCAGTCACTTGCACAACTTTGCTGGGTTTGGAGGCTGCCGGCAGCAGCGCTCGCAAAGGTAACACGTCTTTTATTCCCATCCCTCCCGGAGCATAAGTTTTAGATCAGACCTCTGACATCTTCTTAGGGTTGCAGAATTTCAGCAAGCTGTCTCTGCAGCACTAGAGACAAAAAAAACCACCAACCCACCATTATTACTGCTTGTGCCACTTCCTATCCGTTAAGCACGCTGGGCTGAAGATAGTGAGCACAAAGTCGTGTTTTCCCTGTGGGTCTGCATTTGGGAATGGTCAGTGCTACACGTCTAGAAACTAGGGACAGTTTGGGTTGCTGGCTGGTGGGAGAAATTCTGTACAGAGAGTTTTTGAGGTGTGTATATACGTGGAAATTACAGAATGCTCTGCCACCACAAATATTCATTGCATTGAAACTGAATTTCATTTTGATGTCATTGGAATTTCTTTTGAAAACCTTTCCTTTATGTGAGACTGTGGGTGATAATCTACATTCAGATATCCAGACAGAAATTAGAAATACCCTGCATTTTTATTATACCTTCCACTTGTACACCGGATATACGTGAGTTTTGTTCTCTTACAGGCAGCTTATTACCTGCATTTTTTTTTTTATTACAAATAATAATGAGTGGCAATGACAAAGGTGTTTGGGAAAGGATTACCTTTTGAAAGATACACGCGAAGCATGTTTTTCCAGGCAGACACAACTGTGGGGTTACCAACACAAATGTTTCTCACCAACCTGTGCTGGTCTTCCTTGTCATTAGGTCCGGGATTCAAACCAGCTTCCCTACAGAAGAAACCACACACATTTTTCTGTGGCTTTTCATTGCTGGGGAGGCACTTTCAAGGCTGAGCTCTCTAGCGTATGTTCTCCTTGTGCATCTTGCAGCTCAGGGGGGGGCATGACCATCACTGTGTCAGTGCCCGGGGCAGCAAGGTGTCTGCAAAGTGGCTTTCTTGCTCTGCTGCTGTTTCAGGCTGGCAGGTTTCCATTCCAGCGAGAGGATGAGATAAACCTGAAATGTATTTTCTGGAAAGGATGGAAAAATCCGTGCTCCTAAAGACCTCGTGGACTGTGAAAACTGTTGCTAAACAGTACAATGTGGGCACCAAACCCAGAGCCCGAGCTCTGAGCAGCTCTGAGAAGAAAGGATTTTTCGGGTTTCTAGCCGAACTGAAAAATGGTCATGATGTAGTTGGGTGGAACTGAGTTTCCTTCCAAAAACCAACAACAAAATAAAAGAATAATAGTATTGAAATCAAATGGGACTAAACTATTTTTAGAGTGTTCTTTCTTATCTTAAAACACATAGGTCCATAAGCAGATCTACCACTGACGCTCTGCTCTGTGTGCTCTGGTATCTCATAAGGACCGAGTTCACGTTGAAACCTTTCCTTTAGTTGCAGAATTTTAAAGATTTTTTTTTTTCTTTTCTCTATTCAACTACCCGTTTTCACACAACAACAACAAAAAAAAAAAGTAGCAATTTCCTTATCTTTGAGACCTCTGTCAAATTCAGTTGAAATCAGGCAATGAGTTCAAACGTTATTAGGAGGGAATGTATACAGACACTCACACAGCTGCATCTATGTCCATGTAGATACAGAAAGATTAATCAAGTCAGTTTTGTTTCCACATGGAGACTGGGTATATTTTTGGTAAATACGAAAATGTATCACTTTGTACAGAAAAGCAAGAAAGCGAGACAAAATATTTTCTTAAAAATCATTGACATCAATATTTGAACCAGTTCCCCGTTTTCCCGTAGCGCATTGGCGAGTTCCTTTCAAAATCATCAATACTTTCAGTCAGACTAAACATGCATTTTTCTGTTTGCAAATATTTTTTTTTTTTTTCTGTAAAATGACACTCAGCAGCGGGGAAGAATGATTTCACTTCTTGTTCTCCTGAGATACGTGCTAGAACTCGTAATTCCTCTATGAAACTTGGGCCCTTAGACAAGAAATCAGTGGACCGAGGGTTCCCAGCACATAAATACCAGTGGGAAACACGTTCCTTGTCCTCAAAATGAAGATAAAGCCACTAATTGTTTTAGAGTCAGAGTAAAGTTGTTAATTTACCTTCCTGCCTACTCCTGGTAGCTTTTCTTTATTGCTGGATGCTTTTTGCCTTTTTGTTTGTTGCTGAGCCGTTGCTGGGAGGCAAGGAGTGAGGAAGGTGGAGACTATTGCGTTTCCCCCTCCTCTGTCTCTGTGTTTCAGGTGGCAAAGGAACACCCGAGGCAGCTAATTCCAGAGGGTGGGAAGGATGCTGAGTGCAGTTAGTAAATGTGGCAAAGCAGGGGGGGAAAAGAAGTATGTGTGAAAATATTCCGAATTGAACTCTGCATTTTACGCCTATCTCAGATGCCTATCGATTCCTGCTTCCCAGAAGGAAAACAGCCACTTGATAGGAGCCTCGAGCAGGCACGAGTTAGTGTGGATTTGAGAATTGGAGTGCTTAAACCCAGCAGTTAATTTTAATTCAGTGGATAAGATAAGTTCAGGGGTTAAAACAGGATTTGTGCATTTGTTGTATTGGGCGTTTGCACTTAGCTTAAAGTCGGAGGGCTCTATTCTGTCTCCCTTTACAAAAAACACCAATTCCCACTGAATTCCCCTCTGCTTGGGCTGAAGAGATCAGCCCCTTCAACCCGGAGCTCTTCGGGAAGAGCTGTGTGTAACCCCCGTGTGTAACCACGTTCCTCTGCTCAAGCTGCGAGCCGGCAGAGCAATTAAAAGCCAGGAGCTCGGCTTTTAATTGCCCAGGGATGGAGATAAAGCTGGGGAAAAAAAAATATATATATATTTAAAAAAGTGAAATTAAACAGTTCTCCCCTTTGAAACCATTAGGATGGAGCAGGCCCCGGCCTTTTTTTTTTATAATGAGAGCTGAGATGTTTGCGAGCTGCTTTAATTAATACCCCACGCATGAACCCGACTGAATTTGGGTCGCCTGGAGGATGTGCTACCTTGCCCAGTTATATCGGGGGGGTTGTGTGTGTGTGGGGGGGGGGTGTGTGGGTGGTTTATGAGAAAAAAACATCATCAAACCCCTCCGTGCCCGCCCGGGAGGGTCCGTGATCCGGCCACCCCCCAGCCCTTCTCTTCCCAGTTTAAGACAGTACCCAGGTATCAAACGGAACTGGGAGAAGGAAAGGGGGGGGGTGGGGGGGGGCGGGACGGACACACCGTATTGAAAGAGCAAGTGAAGCGGAAATTTAAAGCCCCTCTGCTAATAATAACAGTATAAATAACCGAAGACGTCTTGTAAACAGTGCGGTCATAACCCTGAAACATTAAACAGCGCGGTGGGATCTGGCGCATCAGCTGCCGGTGCGGGGCGGGGGGGGGGGGGGGAGGCGCCCCCCCCCCCTGTTTTTCCCAGCNNCCGGGGGGGGGGGGGGGGGGGGGGGGGGGGGGAAGCGCCCCGCACTCCTGTTTATCTCAGCCCCATCTCCCACGGGCGCTCCTGATCGATAGAGGAGAGATGTTTAAGTTACAAATTCCCGGCAGCGAGGACCGGGGCCAGAGGGGCATCCTCCGTTCCCACTCTGCTTCCAGCCAGAGTTAAACCGCACCCATCCCCGCCGTGCGGGACGGGGCGGGGGCGGCAGCCCGGCCACCCCCAATCCCCAGGGATTTGCTCCCAATGCATCCCGGAGAAGCATCCCGGAGAGAGGCGGGTTCCCGGAGGAGACGCGGGGGGTCGGAAACGAACATTATTACACCGTTCAGTGGAAAGGAAGGTTTTATTCACAGAAAATAAGAGCAGAACCTGCTTTGAAGAAAATATATCTATATATCTTTAGGGTGAATTACTTCATAGAGATGACTCTCAAAGTCAGTTCTTTTAGGCATCTACATATTTCACAGGTCTCAGACAAAAGATACACGCGTGGTAGGTTTTGTTTGATCTCTGTCTTGTTTTTTTGGTTTTTTTTTTTCTCTAGTAGCGCTTGAACCAGCAAGGCTCTTGTTGCGGGACACTCGACTGTACACGCACTTTAATAAAGTTAAATAAGAGTCGGGAGCTCTCGGGGTTGGAGTCTTTGCTAGGACACCTTTGGTCTCCTCCGCCCCGGGGAGAAGGGCTCTTTCCCCGTCTCTCTGCCCGGTGGGTGGGTGGGTGGGTGGGCAGCGGCGGGTCCCCTTGCCCGCCCCGTTGCCCGGTGGCCCCCCCCCCGCCCCGGGGTAGGTTGCTGGCCCGGGCCGTCGGGGCTCAGGATGCCGTCGGGCCGCACAAGCGGTTTGTGTTCACCACTTCTTTCAGGTCACTCTCGGGTTTGCCGGCTACCATAAAAGGCCAAGTCTGGAGCCAGGAAAAGACACACGGGTGGGAAGGGGGTTACAAAACAAAAAAAAAAAAGAAAAAAAAAAAAAAAAGGCACATTTCAACGCTTATCTCTCTCGCCAGCGGGTCCGCTGCGGGAGCGCCCCGGGGGGATGGATGCCGCCCGCCGGCCGCCGCCTGAGCTCGGCGGGGTTGGGGCCGGGGGAAGCCGCCGCTGGTTTTGGCGAGGACCCTTTTTGCCTTTGGCCGCTGGCTGATGCCCCTTCCTCTCCCAGCCGCGGCGGGTTTGCCCCCCAATCCCCCCAATCCCCCCCCCCCATCCATCTCCCGGGGTATCCCTGATCCGCGGCGGGAGGCAGGGAGGAGGGAGCCCCGCTCCATCCGCGTACCCCCGGCACTGCCGCCGCGGGCACCCCGCCGAAACCACGCCGCCCCCCGCCTTTGGTCGTGATCGGCGTGGGGGCTCTTCCCCGCAACCCACCGAAGCCCCTGGCAGCCCCCCAGCCGCCCTCCCTGGCCTCCCGTGGCTCGGGGGGCAAGTTTCGATGTGTGTATGTGCGGGGTGGGGGGGGAGCTTATATCTGGATTGGGTGTTGGTTTTGTTTTACTTCTTTTTATTTTTTTTACCATTTTGTTTTGCTGAGGATTTTGTTTTTAACCAAAAAATATTATCTCCCAGGCCCTTATCAGCTGACACAGCGGGTAATGTACTCTCCCCCAGAGTCCAGAGCAAAAAAGGCAGAGCCAGAGCCCGGTGAAACATCTCCAGATTCCCTCTGCCATCCCTTTATCCAGCAGGGTCCGGAGGTGTGGGCAATGTAAAGGCTGCGCGTCTAAAAAGAGCCCAGACAGATCTTGCCCACCCCTGGTTTGCATCATTTGTGTATTTTTAGAGCTGGAAACGAGATGTTTCTGATGGCCGGGTACGGCGGGGAGACCCCAGGCTACTTGGGGAAACTTTCTGGGGGTGGTGGGAGCAGCAGGAGGGACACCCTGCAGCCCAGTGGGGCAGACCTCCACCCTGGGGAGTCCTCACTGGTATTTATTTCTCTTTTACCAGTTTACATGGGGAAGAGAAACATTCTGGACCCGAGCAGCTGAGCGCGGAGCCCCCGGAGCTCTGTCTTTAAAAGAGCTAGGGCTTGAGGATTATTACGGCAGGAAGTGGTGGGATAGAGAGGAGAGATAAAAAATAAATCCTGGGTCCTTCCTAAAACATAACCTTTCTCTACCCGGATTCCGATACCCGCCCTCTTGCAGGTAGAAAGGTGCCATCAACCTGCTGAGGTTTCTTGGGCATTTCTGGGGCAGTAAAGCCTGTCCCCATCTCTCTGTGGCCAGCGTGGCCACTGGAAGGGATCTCCAGGAGCAGCGGATGGGGCTCGGGAGGCTCAGCTCTCAGAGCACAGGGCGGGAGGGCAACTGGGAGCCTGTCCCCTCACACAGGACCCCTTGTCACCCCCGAGTCTCTGTGAGAAGCACAGCAGAGGTTTCTCCCCACACGTGTCCCATCCCCGCTCCTCGCCCACCTCTCCCCATGCAGACCCCCACGGTGGGCCGTGACTTACCAGGTTGACTGGGTGGATGTAGCCGTTTTCGTACTTGTCATTGGCCAGGATCTGCCTCAGGTGAGCGATGTAGCTGGAGGCCAACCTCAAGGTGTCCAGTTTGGAAAGCTTGGTGTCTGGGGGCACCCAGGGCAGGGTGGTCTTAAGCCTGGAGAAGGCTTTGCTAAGGACCCTCATCCTCGCCCTCTCCCTGGCGTTGGCAGCGTTTCTCTGGACCTGCTTTCCCTCCTGGCTCACTCCATTTAAAGGGCTCTTCTTGGGGGGAGCTTTTTTCCTCTTGCCCGAGGCCCCTCTCCCCTTCTGAGGGGAGCCATTCTCGCCATTGGATCCCTCCTCGTTGCTCTCGTTGGACGCCCCAAACTCTTTGTTAGTATCCATTTTCAGGCCATCGCACTCCAGCATCTCCACCTCCTGCAGATCTTCCACATCACTGAGGGACCCGGTGGACATGGTCTGGAAGATGCCAAAGGACCAGCGGGAAGGGGGGAGGAGGGGGAAGGAAGGGCAGCTCCTCAAATCTACTTCAAGGCGGCGGAGGAGAGAAGGGGCACCAGTATTTTCCTCCCCTTCCCTCCCCCCCCACCCCAGCACTAAGGCACGATACCAGTCCAGAGAGGGGGTATCCAGTCCTCCCCGCCCTCCCGCCCCCCAACCCCGCTTTTCCTGTGTTTGAGGGAGGGAGTGAGCGTGTGTGAGAGAAGGAGAGAGAGAGAGAAAGCTGAGGAATTTAGTGAGGACACTAGTAATTTATCTGGGGGATAAGAGAGGCGGATCCAGCCCAGGGGAGGGGCCCTGCCCGCTGAGCACACCACATCCCCAATCACAGACCTTTGCACAGGACAGGGAATGAGGTATCCCAGCAAGCCCTTGCTGAGAGCTCGGGACTGGGATTCAAATCTTTACAACTGGTGCAAAGCAACTCGTTCTCTCTCTCTCCCTCTCCCTGCTCTGCCTTTCTATCCTCCCCCTTCCTCCTCCTCCTCCTCCTCATCTCCTTCCCCACTTCCCTTTCCAGCCCAGGGTTGCTCTCCCCCTCCCTGCCTCCTAGATGACCCAGGCGGCTGGTGTCATGATTCTTGAAGAAAGCCAAAATGGGTCATGAGCAGAGCGAGCAGCAGATCCACCAGCCAAGCCTTCCAGGGAGCTCTGTAATGCGTGCCGTCGAAACGCTGTCCTGTAACCTAATCTGGGGGAGATTTGTGAATGATTATATTTGTGAACGCATCCTGTCCAGCTACTAGTGGATTCCAGGAAGAGAGCTCTCCGCCGCCCAGCCGGCAGCGTGGACCTCACCATCACAGCCCAGGGGCTGGAGGCAAGAGGATCTGACTTCTTCTAGCCTTGCTGGGTGACCTCCCACAAACCCTGGTCCCCTCTCACTCTTTTGAGCCCCCCCACCCCTCCAGCCATAAGCATCCCAGAGGCTGCCAGTGTCCAAGGGGGCTGAGATCCTGGTGGTTGACAGAGCCAAGGGGGAGCACCATCACCCCCGGGGAGGGGACAGCGTGGCTGCAGATGGGGTGGCTGAAATGAAGGAAGAAGGAGGGGGAGTACTGGATGGTAGAGATCACACAGAAAAAAAACCCTTCTCTCGGCGTGTTACTGCAGAGCAGATGGTCAGTGTTTCGTTCTGCTACACCCGTGGAGCTGATCCCTGCACACTCAGGGAGTTTTGCCTGAATAATGAGCCAAGATAAGGCCCCTTCTGTGGGAGTGGTGGGAGTGAGGGCATCAGGCCATACTCTGTAACCACTGAGGCCAAACATCCCCAACCATTTCACTGGTTTGAATGAGGGGGTTGCTGTGTAGTTTGAATGAGCAGACGTGTGCCGCAGTTAGGATCTTTATGTATTCAATCTGGCTTTTAAAAGCAGTAAACTTTGCTCTGGCTCTTCTTTCTCTCCACGTGAAGTCTTCTCCTAAACCCTCATGTAGAGCCCAAAGAGGCCAGTGAAGCGTGAACTTGCTCCTGTAGCTCCTTCCATCCTCACAAGCTTCCTGAAACTTCTCAGTTCCCTCAGCCGCCTGGGTTTTGAACATCGGGGGACTAAAGGACTGGGTACAATCTGCACATGGAACCTTTCTGGGCACAGCGACTGATCTGATTGCAAGAGCAACTCCACTTACTGAGCTGCTTACTTGAGGATTCACATAGCCCTGGACAAAAATGTACAGCCTGAGATGTCACTGTGGCACTCAGTGGCTTCGGAGTTAATCCCAAGTCACTGGAGCCACAGGAAAGTCTCTTGCTGATCTGTGTGAGCATCACACGGGGTTTTCTGCAGACACTAAACAAAAAACAAACAAAAATTATGGAGGGACAAAAGTCTGCCAAGCTTTATGTACTGTCTGCAGCTTAAAGTTTTGGTAGGAGTGTCTTTTTTGATAACTGACAAGGAAGTCTTTCCTATCTCTTGATCCATCTTGATTCCTTGGCTCACATAAGCCAGAAGAAAAAAGACAGATCTGAACTTTAAACCTGCTCTTCACCATTTGACTGGAAGATAACACCTTCCCACTCACAAGAAGATACGTACATTAAGATATCATATCTCCAAACCCTGGGCTCTCGGGAATTCCCTAGCTTCTAACGTCATGTTATGTTAACTGTGACCTGTTTGTGTTTTCTCTGTCTATAAACTAAATAGTCAGCATATCAGTCCTAATTAATGAGTTAGCATTGCTTTTTTCTTTTTTCTTTTTTCCGTTTTTCTTTTTTCTTTTTTTCTTTTTTCTTTTTTTCTTTTTTTCCTTTTTTTTTTTTCTTTTTCTCTTTCTTCTTTTTTCTCTTTTCTCTTTTTTCTTTATTCTTTTTTCTTTATAACATCCTTGTTGCAGATCCAAAATATTACTAAGCACCAGCGTGGAGATTTATGAGCCTCCTTATTTTCTAGGCTTGATTGTTGTTTGTGCAGGTGGAGATTGAAATGGCCATATCCATTGCAGAGATTTATAGTCCAAGTGATTGATGTTAGAAAGACTCTCCAAGATTCTTACTGGAGCAAGGATGACAGAAAGCCAAGTCGAAGTTGCTTGTGTCTCTAAACACGAATGATCAGAAAGCACAAAATCCCATGCAAATTTCAGCATCAGAAGCTCCCAGAAGAACAAAACAAACAAAAAAATTATATACTCACACTTTTTATATCATTTATTTTTAACTTTACTTGAGTAATTTCTGAAAACTGTTTCAAAAAAGTGGAAGGAATGATCTGGCTTCTTAAAAATTCCTTTAGCTTGCTGTCACATGTGCGTTCTGAAAGTCAAGGTGTGCACACGTGTGTTCTGAGCCTTAAGAATTGCCACGCATTTGTAGCTTTTAGTGACTTACATGCATTTTGGAGTCCGCAGAGTGAGTAAAATCAATCTAATACAGAGCACACTCTTTTGTGGAGTCACAAGACACGTTTTTGTATTCATTTTGTGAAATTTCATTATTATGTGTGTGATTTACATTGAGTCCTTTATACATACAATTACACACTTTTTAAACAATAGAATTGTCCTTCTTTTCCTTCTCAAAGTGGCCAGCAGGAGCAGACCTAAAAAGCTGTATCCTCTCATCTCCAAGTAACTGCTGGTTCTTTATTTGTTTGCTACATGGGTTGAACTACTTCTTTTCCAACCTTCCTGCTCCTCATGGCCTTCCTGGCAAGCCCAGGGCTCGTACTCCTAATCTGGTTCCCAGTTTCACTCCCTCTCCCCTCACTTGAGTTGCTTTCCCCAGTCCTCCTGACTCTCATTCCGAAGTACAGCCCCAGTTTGGGATAGACACCAATGGGGTGAAGACCAACACTGTCCCGTGGGAAGGGTAAAGCTGGGATGGCTGCAGCCACCACGGGGATGGTGTGGCCTCTTACCTCTTATTCCTCCAGTTAACTGACTGGGACCACAGACCAGCCACTGAGTGGGCTGGGAAAGACAGATGGAGCTAAAGTCATTTTGGCCTTTCCAGTACATTCTCTTCTTCATTCATGTTTTAAAAAGGAAGTTGAAATAGTGGGGTGGGGAACATCAGTACAAATCTATGGATTTGCTCTGTAGATGACTTTCTCCTCTGCGTTGTTCTGGCTACACGGGGAGGTGCATCTCCCTTTTGCTTCTAATTGAGACCCACTAAAACTTAAGGTAATTTTGGACATACCAGGATATACCCTGGGATGCCAGGGGGCCTGGTCTGAAGGGTGTCAGATGGAGGATATGTCACACATAGGTTTATGCTGGTCTATGGCAGGTTACAGATTTCCCCCTGGAAAAAGAAGCCCCACTTCTTATGCCCCCAACCTTCCCTCCCCTGGGCTGGAATAACAGTAATTTGAGAACAGCTTTACAACTTGAGGCCAAGATTTCTCCAAGTGTCTCATGATTTTGCATGGCATGGCTTGGGTTTTTTTTTTTTTTTGAGAGGGGTTTTTTTGATGTTCTTTGTCATTTATCAAGGCACCATATTTTCACTGTGCATTGAACAGTCACCCAAGAGAAACCTCAGATCAACCACAGCTGAGGAAAACATAATCAGTAGCTGGTTTTAAAACTCTTTGCCCAAGTATAATACAGGTGTTCTCCTATAGTTGGAGAATAACCAAGGAAGTCACCCACAGGCATCCAGCTGATCATGATTCCTGTTCGCTTAGGTTTGAGAATAATCAGGTATAAAAGTACAACCAGATTAGTGTTTTTAAGTTGCAATTTTCAAAAAAAATTTCTGGTTGCGCTGAGATTTCTCCTGCTCGCTCTTGGTCTTACTTGGAAACTAAGTAAAATGGTGGAGGGACTTCAGAAGCATACTTTTACATACTTTCAGGGAAAATAATACTAGTAATAAACTGTTTTACATGAATAATAATAATAAATAATAGCAATACTATAATATTAATAATACTCCTGTGGTATTTTTGTGATAGGATTCTGTCTTGTCCGTTGTAGAGGATGGACAGTGTTGAGGAAATGGCTCCAAATTGTTTGTAAAAGTGGGGTAGTTTTTCAGAAGGGCCAGGGCACTGAAACCCTCCCACGGCTCCATTCCAGTGCTGTATGTCTGTTTCTGGTCACAGTTTTGGTTTGAAAGGTAAAAGACATTGCGATAAATAACATAAAGAGAAAAAATAATGTCACTGATAAGGCAGTAAAAAGACTGTCCCGGAAAACTGGCCCAAGAGGCACATATTTGGATGTGATACCAGCGTCACTGCCCTTCTCCAACAAATCCCAATATCTTGCTTCAAAGCCCTTTTTTTGAGAACCTATTTTCTAGAATAGTTTATTGGGGGAAAAAAACCAACAGGATTTCCTTCTATTTTCATTGAGAAATATCTGAAAGTGTTGGTGATACCTAGAATGGAAAAATTTTAGTCCTAACTATTTCCGGATTAGAATATTTAAAATTAAATAAACTGTGGTTTTAATAAAATTTACGTAAAAAGTTATGCAGCAGCCATAATTCTATTTCACATGACTTTTAAACCCTTGAAATTTCACAAACCCCAAAACATTGAAACTCTAGGAAATGGAGATCAAAAAAAATTTTCTTAGTGGGTAGTGAAAAAACAAATTTTATGAAACTCAAAATATTTAATCCCAGATTTTATATTTTAATCCTGATGACAGAACCTGTGATGCATACGAGTATGCTCTTGACCACTGTAATAATTGGATGATTTCAACCACCCTGAGCCATCCTCTCCCATTTCTCCTGCAGGGACTGTTACTATCCACTCCTTCCAGGCTGCATCTCTGAAATATTACTAGATAGTTGACATTACAAACTGCAGAGTCTTTTATCAAGTGGTCAAAAAGAGAAATATGCAAAAAAGCCAATATATTTTATGCAAAATTATCACCGAAGGATTAAAGTGCAGACATAACTGTTTTGTTTTGAGGATCTCTTTCCGTGATGTTTCTTTGTTGGCTAATCCTTTGCATTTTTGTGGCTTTAAGACACGATGAAATTTGTCAATAAGAAATAAGTTCTCTTTTGCCTTCCAATAATTAGCATACTGGATAAAGTTTTGGAAAATAAAAGATTTTTGCTTCAGAGGGAAATTCAAAAAAGAAGAACATTTTGTAGGGGAGTGGCAGGAAGAATGTCAACTATTCTGGATAAGTTTTTATTACTTGTATTGTTTATGGCACGATATGCATGTGTGTTGACACATGTTTTCTGAAACTCCTATCCCCTTAAATTGCTCACAGCTTCTGCTTCTGAAAGTCGGGTTCCCACAGCATCCATCATTAAACGCAGTAGATTGCTCTGTATCCTCTGTTCCCATCCAAATGAAACCTCACATAGAATCACAGAACGGTTTGGGTTGGAAGGGACCTTAAAGATC
>BJBW01004281.1:33653-49741 GCA_004320125.1 Scolopax mira
TGGTCTGGTGGGAGGTGTCCCTGCCCATGGCAGGGGATTGGAACTGGATGATCTTTAAGGTCTCTTCCAACTCAAACCATTCTACCATTCTATGATTTTCCTCTAAGTTGCAGGCTTTCTAGGTGAACACAAAAGGGGATTCCTTTCTGTTCCAGTTCCTCAGTGGTGAAAAAGGGAGGAGAACACATCCCTGCCCTACGGAAACATTATGAGGGGTTTAGGCACTATGGTAATGGATACCAAGGGTAGCTAAGATAAATAACCTGATAGTTGCAAGAAAATGATTGATGTTAGAATAGTACAAATATGTTGAAAGCCTAAAATATCTTTGTGATGTCTCCCCATTTCTTGAAATGCCAATTAACATTTTTCACTCAGATACCTGATGTTTACATTGGCGCATTTTTATGCTCGCATGTCTTACAAAATGGATACTTGGCCTGACTTTGATTTTAGATGAAAGCACACGTCCCTCAGCCTCATAGTAATTCTGAAAGACAGAAAAGTTGCTTTTATAGGAAGAAAAACAATGAGTTTTGATCGTGTTAGTGATGAGTGACAAGCTGGAAGTTTAATAAACAGACCATGAGTACCATCCGCTATAGCACAAGTAGCAAATCACCATTGACTAAATTACTCCGAGGTCCCCAAGCTCTCTGTGAAGAAAAATAAAGTGTTACTTTGGTTTCCTGTAACCCTTCCTCAGTAAAAACACAGGATTCCCTTAGGAGAATTAAAATCCATTACTAGGCTTCTTTATGCCTTTTTGTAACTAATTGTCTCTTCCATGAAGGGTCTTATTTCCTTGAATCAAGAGCCAATGCAGACTCCAAGGGTGCAGGGAAATCAGCTTTTAAGCCCATCTTCTTCTGATCTCCTCTTTTTAAGTTCCTCCCCTCGGTTTCTAAGGCTCCCTCAGTACTTACCTGTGTGGGATAACGGGCTCTGAAGCATCTCTTGGTATGGATGTGGGAAGCAGCCAGGCAGTCTCAGGACCCGAAGCAGAGTAGCTGGATTTGTTAGTTTAATTGTCTTCTCATGGACTTAGTTCATCAGAGCAAGCCTGGCTGTTTCTTCTCACCTGAGGTCCTTCTTTTTCCTACAACCATATATCCATCTATATATCCTGACTATTGTTTTCCATCCTTCTATGCCACCCTTCCCCTTTTCAGTCTAGTCTCACCTCAAATTTATGATGTTGGCAGTTTGTTCCATGTGGGGATCTTTCTCAGTGATTTAAATAACCGATTTACCTCAAGCTGCTAAATTAACTTCTCAAATAATATTCTTCCCTTTCCACAACTGAATAGTAAAAGTTTGTAAGTCCTGCATCTGATCTGAGTTGGAGTTCCTCAGTACACAAAAATGAATGCATTTCATTTATGAATAGGTAAATGTGTTTATGAGCACAATTATAAA
Source organism: Scolopax mira (assembly GCA_004320125.1). Classification (NCBI taxonomy): domain Eukaryota; kingdom Metazoa; phylum Chordata; class Aves; order Charadriiformes; family Scolopacidae; genus Scolopax; species Scolopax mira. The sequence goes on from BJBW01004281.1 coordinate 35,073, forward strand.
CCAAAGCCCTAAAAAAGGGCTGAAAAAGGAGGTCCTTTGATACTAAACTTTAACATAGGGTATGTGATGGTACATATATTGAATATAGTAAGTAACAACAGCCAAGTAATTTCTTTATTGATCTGCCCCTTTCAATTCTTTATTACAGCAAAGGCGTAAAATACATAGCTTGCTTCTTGAAATTCTTTGTTTTCCTTTTAAGAAATGGATGAGGAAAGCTAAACAGCTCCAGGATATACAACCCTCTACAAGGTGTTGGAGAGGGGGGAGGGTGGCTCAGTGATGAATGACCAGTCGTTCAATTGTTTTCTTTCTTGCAGAAATCAGAGACAGAGTACAGTTTATCTTACCCTGACTTTTAGCAAGACAGATTGCCAGGCAAAACCCCCGGGTTGAAGGCATCCAACCACCACGTAGAGTAAAGAGGCCATTGCTGTTACCTTTCCAGGACTCACCCCCACCCTCAGTGCCTTTAAAAAGTCTACAGTCTTTCTTTCTCAGGTTGTAACATGAACTTTAGCTTCTTTCACACCGTTTTTACACTGAACGCAAGCTGGAATGATTCATTCAGGGCCTGAATCCTCTGCTGTTAGACAGGCTGAGACCGATTCGTCCCTGGGCATCCCTTGCAAATGATGGTCATTGCCACAGAATTCCCCCTTGGACTGTTTTTTAATCCCTTCCAACTTTCTTTCAGATGCCACTGAACTTGGTTTCCTCTAGTCTGAACTACTTGAGGCCTGTGCTACTCTACTGGTGTCAGCCAAACATCCCTTTCCCCACATGAAGAGGAGAACCGTGCTCCAAGAGGAATTTGGAAATCCTTAAGTAACGACAAGCTAACTCAAAGCAGGCTGTTATTCTCCCAGGTTTTCCCTGCACTTCACAGTCACAGAATGATACGGGGTTGGAATGGACCTGTGGAGATCATCTAGTCCAATACCCCCCTGCCAAAGCAGGTCCTCCTAGAGCAGGTTACAAAGGAACTTGTCCAGGTGGATTTTGAATGTCTCCAGAGAGACTGGAGACATTTCATTTCCCTTTAGTTGTATTTTTCTTATCACATTCCTTCCAGCCATTTGGAACAATACTTCTGGATGTGGCATCCTGAATTTATTCCATCTACATCTGAGAGGCAACATAGATCTTAAGTGGGCTTCATCGTGCCCCCAAGGTGCTTATTTCCCTGTGACAACTATAAATGGGTCAGTAGCTTAAGTTCAGCTCCAAAGAAACTGGGCCAAAGTGCACATTATTGAGCTGCTTGATAAAATTCAGAGGAGGCAGGACAGACAGAAAGAGTTAAAAGGCAAAGATGGATGCGGTTGCAGTATCTATTACTTGCGAGTGACCGTAAAGTGTTTATACAAGTCTCAGGCAGGCCAGTGGGTAATTAAAGGGAAGAACTGACACTGCAACACTGCACCACCTTATGCACCACGGCACGGGGACAGGGATGGTAAGAAAACAGCAGCAGATTCCCTCCTCCGCTTTGTGACGTCCACAGCCTCTTCTCTTTCGCAGTTAGAAGGATGCCTGACTGGTCTGCCTTGATGGGAAGGAGTTAAAAAAGTGAGGGTCCAAATTGATCCTACTACATTATGGTCATTACCTACTACATTATAGCAAATGTTATAAATTTTGACTGTGGCAGGACAAACATTTTTGCCAGGCTCCAGTTTAGCAGGACATACCTGCATCAGCATAAATCCTTCCCATGAGCTTTTCATTACCTGCCCGTTCCTATAGCTATAGACTATACTGTCATCTCAGCCTTGCTTTTTGGTGAGATCAGGCATAGATTTGGGTCCTTGTCTAAAGCCATGGATGACCAGCTCCTGGGTGGGTAGAAAAGTTTTGGGCACCGCAGTGATTTCTGTGCGTGTTTGTGATCGGGGGAGTGATTACCTGTTCTCTGGCCATGTGAGGGGTCAGAGAAGACCATCCTCCCTCTGGACTGCCCAGACCACTCGGCCAATTTGTCAAGAATCCCATAGGATAAATAGCTGTCTCCAGAGACCTTTATAGTGACAAATCCAAATAAATCAGAGTCACTTTTACTGAGCACTTCAGCAGACAGCTTAGATTTAATGAATCAGCCTTCAGACCCCCAAGGAAGATTTTCTTTTCCAAGCCCAAGGGGAACAAATAAGTGCCAAAATTTGTTTTCAGGGTAAAACTATCAATCCAGCCTTTAATATTTTGTGATTGCAGTTACCAAAACCACTAACAGTGTTTTTAAGAGCACTGGGAATGCAGCAAAGAGCTCTTGGGATCTGTAATGATCAGGGTGCTCAGTGCAGAGAAAAGGAGGCTGCTATGGATCAGATGATTTTCCTCATCAGTGATCGGGCATGGACTTTGCATTCCTTTACTAGTGCCCTCCTGCACTTTTGGCTGGAAACTCCCCTCCAACACCAAAAAAAAGGAAAGAAAAGAAAATCAACCCTAAACCCCTCTACCGCCAAAACTCATCACACAGATAAAACCTTGCAGAGTAGTCATTGTGGGTCATTCAAACAGTCTCAAGGCTTAACATCTTGATCCCCTCTAAAAACTTCCTTCTCCATTTCCTTCCCCCCTTTGGGATCCATCCAGATGCCTACTCAAATACCTGCTGGCGCCAGAGGAAATTCTCCTGTAACGGATACCCTGCCATGTAAAACCAATATTTTGTTTCCAGGGTCATCCCTTTCGCACCCCCCTAACAGCTCCTCTTGCTTCACCAACCTGCCTCTTGGTCAAGCCAAAACATGAGAAATTGGGAATCTGAAGGGGTGGGATAGTGGGGAGGTTTAATAGGCTTGGTGATTGCTAACCCACACATTTCCTCAGCTTCCTCCTCCTGTGGTGGCAGCCTCATCCCATAGTTTGTGGGAGGTTTACGGGCTGCTGGGCAGTGGTAGGACATAAGTGAGTGCATCAGGAACCATTCCCAGGTAAAACAATGAATTAAAAAGCAGGTTTTGATATAATACAGGTGCAAACAGAAAGGCAGAAAGTTTCATTCATGATGGTTCCTCATCACTTGTTTAAGGACTCATGTTGGCAATAAAAAATGGATCAGTGTTTGGAATTTGGTCAGGAAACTCTTAGTTTGACAGTTTATCTTGTTCTGCTTCTGGTTTTTATTTGTGCTTTCTGGCTGTTCATACACTTTATGTGATAATCAACAAACTGCTTTATATTATTGCATTGCAGTAGAATGAGCTTTGTTGGTTGTCGTAGGGGATACATGAGGAGTTCTTTAAAAAGGACCTTTATGAGTTTTAAAACACTCTTTAAAGTGACATTTAGGGGTTCATTTCCTCACTTAGCTTTGTAATTGATAATATAGGCAATACCTCGAGTATGATAAATGAAGAAAACAATTAAGATTATTTACTTATATAAAATAGATTATCCTACCTTTTCTGTAAATTTAATGAAGCTAAGTGCAAGGACAAAATAGCAAGGACTCATTTCAGATCCCTATAATTGGATTGCAACTGAATTTCTTTTAAGAATCTTTGTCTTTTAAAATTGTCCTCATGAAGGAAATGAATGAAATAGCTGACTTTTTTCTCCTTTAGTTTTTTTAAATTAAAAATACTGTACCCATAAGGTCAGGAAAGGCCATGACTGAAAAAAAGAACCCATAAAAGAAATTTTTACAAAATGGCTGGATGTAAGACTTTGCTATAGAGTGGGCAATTTATTGCACGAGAAATTTGTCATCCAAAATCCTGCAGAATATGCCAGAATGCTTGTTCACATCTTAAAAAAGTCTCTTCCATTCCAACATAATATATTGCGTAAAGTGCAGGCGAACAAGAGTAAAAATGTGTTTTTTTAATGATTAAGGACTGATCTTGTTCCAATTGAGTCAATGGAAAAACTCCATGGAATTGAGCTGAATATATGGGTATAGATAAGATGTTGTTTACTGTGCTCTTGCATTTTCTGAGAGCAAAATGTAAATGAAATATATTCCTTGCACAAATTAGATTATCACAAGTCATTTGCTGACTCCTACTTAAAACAGAGCCCAGGGATCTCTCCATGTTCTCCAGGAACTGCAAGCCCTTAATATCCAGCCTGAAGGACACTCTTGCCACTGTGTGAATTGGCTCTTCCACTGAAGAAGAAATTAACAGAGTCATGGAACAAGAGTTCATGAGATCTTACTTGTATATATAAATGAATGTAACATCAGTAAGTTCTCCCAGCCCTCTTTCAGCTGCAGTTACTTTTTTTAAAGAAACACATATCTTTTTTTTAAAGAAAAACATATCTTTGCACAGCGTTTTGCCTGGGTTTTGCACAGCCATGAGCAGGGGGAGAAGAGGTTTTCCTCCATGGGCCACATTCAAACTGGGAAATAATGGTAGCATAAGCTACATCATTTGTGCTTTAGCTCAGTCCTCAACAACTAGGAGGGCACTGACCAGAAAAAAAAATAGAGAGGAGAAGTAAAGAGCCTTGAGTTAGGATCTGTCAGCATCAGCCAGGTAACGCACATGGTGGTTACCAGTTTAAGAAGGACAGGGACCTCCTGTAAAGAGTCTCCCAGAGGCTACGAAGATGATCAATGGACTGGAGCACCTCTCTGATGAGAGACCAGGGGCTGTTCAGCCTGGAGAAGAGAAGACTGAGAGAGGATCTCATCAACAGTTATAAATATCTAAGGGCAGGTGGCAAGAGGATGGGGTCAGTCTCTTCTCAGTGATGCCCCTCAGGACAAGGGGCAATGGACACGAGCTGGAACTGAAGAAGTTTGATCTGTATATGTGGAAAACCTCTTTCCTGCGAGTTAGGCAGAGCCCTGTAACAGGCTGCCCAAAGAGAGTGTGGAGTCTCTGTCTCTGGAGATACTCAAAACCCTCCTGGACACGTTCATGTGCAACTGCTCTGGGTGACCTGGCTCTGGCAGGGGGGTTGGACTAGATGATCTCCAGAAGTTCTTACCATTCTATGATTCTATGATAAAGAAGGACAGAGATTGTTCCAGTGGAAATTATTCCTTCCAGGGACAAAAGCAGGAGCAGAGAAAGCAAGTCTTGTCTCTGCAAGTCCTTGATTTTCCCTCAACACCTCTTTGGGAGGTAAAACTCCCAGTTTGCACGTTTTAGAGTTGGGACTCAGCCAGTCCCTTATAATATGAAAAGGAAGAATTTGCCAAAAGTTCTCTCATTTTTTCTTAACAAAACCTTTGGAAGACAAACAAACAATCTGACAAACTCCACCTAATTGCTTCCGTGGCACAAAACGTTAATCAGCTTGTATAATGCCTTAGCAGCAGAGCCCCATGAAAAACATAATTACCTCAGAAACAGGAGGTAGGGAACAGGGCTGCAACTGCTATAGAACGATGTTATTAGGAAGTGTGAAGGAGTAGAAGGGAGTTGTTTACGATAACCCGACCAAATGATTCCGAAGTTGTTGGCCATACAATTCATCAGCCCGTCAGGTAAAATGTGCAAGGCAAAGTCAATCAATTCAGTTGCCCCCTTCCCTCTCTGCCCCGTCCTGGTGGGTGACGGAGCATAACAGTGTTGGTTTTGACATTATTAGGTTATCCTCAAAATAAATCACTTTAGAAAAGGTGAATAATTGGACAGAGCTTAGTGCTGACAAGGAAAAGGTTGGAGGCAGGAGGGGGGATGGCAGTGAGGGGGAGAGGGAAGGGGGGCTGTGGTTTCAGAGACGCAGACCCAGGAGGCCACCAGTATGTCAGGAGCTATAAGTCTCATTCTGGTTCGTACTTTGGCAAATGAGCACAGTTTTTTTTGGGTCTGATAAGTATCAAAATGCATTTATAGTTTCTGAAACTATTTTTGATCCAGCAGAGAAATGAGACATACCTTTTCGTGTAATCTAAACCGTGAAAGGTATAGCCCTGCCCAATAAAATTAAAAGGTAGTAAATTTTGTCCCTCTAAAAGGAAATCCCCACTTTTCCCAACATTTAGCTAATCTGTGGAGTTCACTGCCATAAGTGGTCATCAAGATAATATATTGTAGCTGGACTCTTAAAAGAGCTAGATAATTTTATGACCATCAGCAACATCTGTAACTATGCAAACGAAATTCATGATAGTGGTAATCCAACCTCATATTTTACAGCATAGAATAAACCCCCTCTGGGACACAGGAAAGACTGGATAATTGACTGGTTATCTGGTAGGTTTTAATCCTCCTTCTGACACCTAAGAGACAGGGCACCATTAGACAGAGGGTACTAATTGCTTGTACCTACTGCCGCCAAAGACCATGGCAGTATTTCAAGGCTTCATGTGAACTCAAACTCCATGTGGACACATCTGAAGGTCTGGTGCCAATAGTGGGTTGTAATTTGTCATTTTTGTGATGTCAATGTAGTGAGGTCAATCTACCATTCCTGGAAAACTTCCTAAATGTAAGTGCTGTGGTTCTGGCACTGCATTGGCATTTAAGAAATATAGATTCAAATCCTAATGCCTCGACATCTGCGATGTGATCATGAGTAAATCATGCAAAGCTACATTACACATTATCTTCCCCTCTCAAAATAAGTCTAACAATAGGTATTCTTTTCATCCAATGCCTTTCTGTCCCATCTATTCCTTCTTAGCTTGTCTAGATGAAGACGCTAAGAGTAATTTTATACAATATCTGATGCAGAGACAGCTTGCATCCTGAATTTCTTTGGGATTTGCTCATGCAAAGCTTTACATTGCCATCAATGGATTTAATTTTGATTTTTACAAGACTTTCAGAGGTAGGCCCAGCCTGCTTATGGCACCAATCTATTAAAAGTCTTCACTGCTCAAAGCTGAGACTGTATTTGGGGATGAAATAATGAAAAGGATCCTGAAAATGTAGTTCCAAGTAATGTAAAATTCCATCTCCTCCTACCTTCTCCTTCTTATCTTCTAGCAAATACTTAAGGGACATTCGGAAATCTTGTCTTCCAAGAGCTCCCCTCCCAGCCATCCCCATATATTGAATAGCTCTATTGGAACTATAGAGCTATAGATCCTCAAGGTTGTCAGGGAGCTGGGTGAAACATCCCTGTCTTCTCCTGCCCTTTTTAACATTTCTGAGCAAGTCCTTCCCATTCAGAAAATGCACGATGGGGAATTTATGACAGGAAAGCACCAACAAATGACAAGGGCCATGAGCATTCAGATTTTTAAGACTCCAGAAAAGTCCAAAGTGATCCCTCCTCCAAGGGAATCCTTATAAAGCAGTGGTTTTTGCAACCGTGGACATGTTTTTTCCTCATGCCAAACCCTGTGGTGCTGGACCCACTTGGAGAGATCCTCACCACCCTCTTTGCCTTGCAGCTCCTTCCCATCCTCCTCCCTGCAGTGCTGGAATTCACGGTCTGCTCTGCTGTGATGAGTCAACTGTTTGGGTGGCTGTGATCCCAACCAGATTTGTCATAGTGTCTGCTTTCAAAACGAGGGCGAAAGATTTCTTTTTTCTTGCTTTTTTTTTTTTTTTTTAAATAAAATCAGACCATCCCCCAGGTCTGGTTTGGAGTTCAGCCACCCCAGCCATCTGATTGGCACAATCGAGGGGAGGTAACCCCTGTCAAGCAAGGAAGGAATTTCTTAGCACTTCTCCACTTTTAAAGAATTCATGCCCTGGAAAAACACCCTCCTGTTAGATAAGGGGCAACCCAGAAAAGCCTCCATCCATGAAAAGGGAAGGGATACTTCAAGCCACACTGCTGTTCCAATAGAGCTATTCAAATTCATTATCACTGCACGATACAATCAGCCCTATAGAGTTATCAGGATTTGGGGCTGTTTTCTTTTTCTGCCACTGACAAATAGGCCAAAGTAAACCAGATCACTGATAAGACAGACCCCTGGGAAGATGTTCTGCCACACTTGATGCATGGATAGGGCTTTTTGTTCATCACTCAGATGATTTTGTCTTGCAACGTCTGTTTATTTTCCCTCTTCTTTCATTGCCTAAGTTTGAAAGCAGCCTGAAATAGAATAGGATTTATGCTATGATCTGCAAACCCTGAACTTTCTATTTAGGAAACTCAAAGACTGTAAGGCCAAGAGAGGCCTTTGGTATCCTCTTGTCTGACCTCTACTACAACCCAGGCCATGAGCTTTCTCTGACTTATTCTTGTTTGGTCTGTCTACTGGAAAAACATCCAGCTCTGATTTAAGAATTGTGAGTGGTGGAGAGAATTCATCACAACTCTCCATGAACTGTTCTTATGGTCAGTTACCCCATCTGTTCAAAAATTTCCATTGTACTTCAGTTTAGATTTGCTGAGTTTGAATTCCCAGCCCTTGGCTCTCGTCCTCGCTGTGCCTTTGTAACCTTAGAGTTCCATCAAGAGTCAGCTCAGAGAATGGGGTGGTAATTAAGCATATATATAACCGTTAGAGATATTTTCAGTCAGTTTGCCTCCTGAGCAGAAATGGGGTCTGAATAGAGTCGTGTCAAGTTTTTCTGAGAAATAGATTATAATTTGTTATCATTCCAAATACTGATTACATTTGCTGTCATTTGAATTACAGCCACATGATTTTCCACTACTTGTGGAAACATAACTCCCACTTTAAGGATCCTGCTTTTAAGCATCACCATGTAAATTTTTAAATGAGAAATGGCCTGTTACCCAAAACTGCAGAGGACCCACATTTGCCATTGTTGTCAACTGAATTTAACCAAAATATTTGACTTGCAGAGAGAATTCAGCAAGTATGAGAGACCAAAGTGTACTCAGGTATCGTACTCCTGGTCTTATGAATGCATGAATTGTAGGTGATCAAGAGACTTGAGATCTGTTTCTGAGAGGTGCTTTCATGATATTACAAAATGTTTCTTGGATGTGATGACACTTTTCTGAGGATGCTCTGTCGGACACTGTCCAGATTCATGGAAGCATGACAAGATGACAGAGCTAGATTGGGGTGATAAAGCACAGCCAAATACCCACAAATCACCTAATTTAATTATGAGGTACTCACCTCATAATCACTGAGAGTATTATGTAGCATTACCCTTTCTAGGGGAACATCCACCAGCACTGAACCACATTTACATCAGATGATGCTTTCTGATCCGATTACATAAAATATTTTCATTTTCTGGTTATACCACATAAGTGGTGGAGTCTCCATTTCTGGAGACATTCAAAACCTACCTGGACACGTTCTTGTACAACCTGCTCTGGGTGACACTGTTTTGGCAGGGGGTTGAATTAGAGGATCTCCAGAGGTCTTCCAGCCCCATGTCATTTTGTGATTCTGTGATATAATAATTTCATTACCTAGTTATTGTCACTCTCCTTAGCCTCTGTTCCTCAGCTTTGGATTTAGCTGCTTCCAGCATCTTGTACACCAATAAATTCTCTCTTGAGCCTTGTCCCCTTTGATCACAAATACTCTGCCCTTTTTTTCCTTTAATCTGGGAAATCTGGGTTTTCTTTACTCCTCCACTGCCTGTTGACTGAGCTGGCTGATTTCCTCTGTGGGAAGGTCTTTTCCTTCTGTCCTCAGATGGGATGAAGGGAAGACCAGAAAGTTTGAGTCTGCAGCGTGTCATTCTTGTAACAAACTGAATTTGCAGTGAGAAGAGTTTCTTACGACTTAATTCTTTCAATAATCTTTGGATAGGGAGATCTTGATCAATATGAACAAAAGAGGGAATCAAAGATTAGGAGAAAGAACAAAGCATGCATGCTTCATCCCCAGACTGGTTTCTGCTGTAGACACTGGCATGTCTTCCACTGGGAGAGACAGGTCTGGAAATGGAAGACAGGTCTGGAAATGGAAGACTTTGTGGAAGAGAAGCACTAGTGAGAGTATTTAGATGGTGAGACATAACTCATAACCCTTTATGGCCTACCTCTTCTGGTCTATTTTCCTAAATAAAAAAGCCACCACTTGTGAGGTCCAGAGTAGGGACAAAAGTGCTGCCAGGAATCACTTGCCTTGCCTTAGGGACCTCTGGGGACATAGCATGGATGGTAAAATGGAATTTTGGTAACAGATGCAGGAGAGGGCGTTCAGAGCTCTTTACTCCCATGTGTCATTGTTGCCAGGCAGGAGGAGCTGCTTTCCACTTCTCTCTCTTTTGTGTCACTTGGTCCTTACAGGTCATGAGGCCAGGACAGACTGGGAGCTGGGTCAGGGAAGATTTCCCTGGTGGATTATGCTGTGAGAAACTGCCCTGTGATGTGTGTCCTCTCCCAGACAGAACGAGAAGAGCAGTTGGCCAAGGAGGGAGCTGTGCTGAGTTGATGCCAACGGGGAGGTCTCCTTTGCAGATGATGAATTCTCAGCAGTTCTTTAAGATCAGTCAGGATGGGGGGCGGGAAGGGGAGAACCTGGCCCATAGGTGGGTCACATGAAGATAAACTGGGCACAGCAAAGCCAATCCACCAGCATAACTGAACAGACAGATGGTGAAAAGGACTAAATCCACATCCAAGTGAAGACAGCAGTAAAAACATCTGTTGTAACTTTTGGGACTCAACTATAGTCCCACCACTTTAACCATGAGCACAATTTTTTTCTTTCAAGGCCACTTGACAACAGTTTGATGCTGGGGATGGAGAACATTTAAATATCCAGCACAGGAAGAACATAGACCTCTTAGAAAGGATCCAGAGGAGGGGTGTGAACATGCTCAGAGGGCTGGAGTTCCTCTGCGGTGAAGACAGGCTGAGAGAGTTGGGGTTGTTCAGCCTGGAGAAGAGAAGGTTCCAGGCAGCCTTTAAAGCCCCTTCCAGTCCCTAAAGGGGCTCCAGAAGAGATGGAGAGGTACTCTGGGTCAGGAGGTGCAGTGATAAGATGAAGGGTAATGGTTTTAAACTGGAAGAAGGGAGATTTAGATTAGATATTAGGAAGAAATTCTTTGCTGTGAGGGTGGTGAGAGTGTGGAAGAGGTTGCCCAGAGAAGCTGTGGCTGCCCCATCCCTGGAGGGGTTCAAGGCCAGGCTGGATGGGGCTTGGAGCAACCTGGTCTGGTGAGAGGTGTCCCTGCCCAGGGCAGGGGGTTGGAACTGATGACCTTTGAGGTTCCTTCCAACCCAAACCATTCTATGATTCTATGAAATAATGAGCAAATTTAAATTTAGCTAATTTGCCTTGAAACCCTCTAGATGTTTCACCTAACGATGCTAGGTTATTCATTGAGAAATGCTGTATTGCCACCCATGTGACGGGGATGCAAGGACAACTTACTTTTTGAAGGTAAAATGGGATGGTTTGGCTTTTTTGTGGCAGTCAAGTTGATGCGGTAGGAATTAATACCGCATGTGAATGAACAATAATAATTATTATACTCTGCAGTTAGAAGTTCCAGTGTTTTTTGTTTATTTAATAATTTGCTGGAATAGTTCACAGACATTGGCTCCCGTTGTCCAAATATTTCATGTAGATTCAACTTTATAGCTGTACTGAAATGTAACTGGTCATCTGGCCGAAAGCAGAAGGCAGCCAATTAAATTCACAGGAAAACATTAATCTGAGCTGAAGAATTCACAGCACATGTGTGCAATCATTCCTCCTTTTACGTATGCTTTCTGTTCTTCCCCCTCCTCCTGCTCCCCCAGCTCCCACCCCCTGCTTCTTGTTTCACTGGTCGAAGGAGAACGTGCCAACTCTAACAGCACTGTCCAAAGGAAAGGAATATTAACACCAGCTTTGCTTTTGTGCCTTCAGGACCTGGTCCAAGCAGGCCACTGGAGTGAATGAGAATTTTTCTCCTGCTTTTACCAGGCTTGGGATCCATCCCAAGCGCTGTATCGCTAACAACACGGAGCAGTGCAGGGGGTGAGGAGGGAGGAGGCAGGAGCCAGGGTGTGGGTGGCAATGAATGAGCCATGAGCTGGAAGGGAGGAATGAAGTGGAGAAGGAGGGCTTGTAGGAACTGGAGAGGAGGAGAGGGGAAGTTGGGTAAGCTGGGAGCAGGAGCAGAGGTCTGGGACCATGAGGACATACTCTCTCTTGGGCTGGGAGCTGAGTCTGGTCTCCTTGCTCCTCTGCTGTCAGGAAACATCTGTGAACAACTGCTGGACATGTGCATTTCTCCTATCCTTCTCTCTTCTGTTTCTTTCTGCAAAAAGTGTCCCGGCTCCACTCTCTCAGCCAGAGAGAGGTGTGCTGTGGCTGCAATGAAGTCCCTCTCTTCTTCTCCTTCCTCTTCTTCTTCCGAGCCCAGCTGGGGTCACCCTGCTTCCACCTGGAATTTCAGGACACAAAATGGAGGTGGTGTTCTTTCAAGGAAGGGATTGCATCAAAATCCAAACAGGTTTATGCCAAAAGGGTATCCAGGTGACAAGGTTAAGCATTTGCCAACTGGGAAATAATAGAAAGGATGGTACTTGTACTCTCATGTTGAGTCCCACAGGAGACTCTGCTGCACAAGTAGTCTACAGAGGTAGTCTACAGGACTAGTGCCTTGTGTGTAGCAGAAGTGATAAATTAGCACAATTTTTGTTTGTGTTTATGGCACAAACCTTTCCACCCACTGCCTTTGCCCCAATACTCCTAAATAAAGCTAGGTCCTAGGTCTCCAAAATAAGAATCCAGCAGCATAGATAATTGTGTATTCCCCATTTGCTGAGGTGCCAGCAGTGTTCCCAGGCTGGACTTGTGCGAGTGTACAGGTCTCAGAGGAAGTCTTGGCATGATTTGAGCTTAAGAGGCATTATAAAAATGGTCCCCCATGTTGGAGAATCAACGGTCTCCAACCAATCATGGAGAGTCTCCATGTTGGGAGACACGCCGCTCTCTGGGCATTCAGTTTCTCATCTTTAGCCACGAAGAGTTACACTACAAACTTAGAGGTGACAGGTTTCCCAGTGTGACATTTCAGTGTCTCTCAGGGTTAAAAGTGCACGCGTGGAAAGCTGTTTGAATGTAATAAAGGGTGCATATGTAGATATATATGTGTATATATAGGCATATGCCATATACTCGTGAATGCCAGATGAGAGATAATAGAAAAGTTATATTATCCCATCCATAAGGGACTGTGTGAAATAAAAGACTCTGCCATAATAATACCAGGGTTACATTTTTTTGCTTTTTAACAACTTTATTGATGGACACAAATAAGCTATATTGAATGGGGAAATGTATTATCTTCTCAACACCAGAGGGAGCCCATCTGGGAGACCATCCACTTATTGGCAAAGGGAATGTGCTTTATCCTGAATATGTTGTCCAAATATTTCTATTTTTCTTTCTCTGTCTCTCATTTGCACACACACACATACACACACAGACACAAACACGGGCATCCCGAGGTTCTATCAATCACTGGAGATCCACACCAGTTACACGCATGTGTGTATAACCAAAGTTGGGTGATGTAGTGTGCTTTATGCTTTTTGTTTTGATTTGGTTATTTAATTCATAATTCAGTTGAGATCTGAGATACAAATGCTAAGTAGTTTTTTGGCTAGATGTCATACAAAGTTTTAACACAATGCTTTTGCTTATGGCCCCCGGCCAATGTGTATGCCTTGCATGTCATTTGTGGATGCTCTCAGGGAAGAATGTGCAGAATTGCATTTATTTTTTGGCATTATGGGTTGTATGAAAGCCACTTTAATGCTTATTCTAGGCCAGCTATTAAAAAAAAAAAAAAAGTAATACTACTTGAATTTTATAAACAAGAGTTTAAACAGGGCTGGTTTATGTTATTGTTACTTACATTTTACAACGAAGAGGCAACATAGTGACCATCAAAAGTCAAACTCAGCTTTTGCTTACTAACAAATGTACAAGTTACAGGTACGTTGAAAGCTTTTCTTTACTGTAGAACCCAATTGTTTCTGACAGAAAGCACACAAGAAGCTAGGAACAGTAACTCTCATTTAGTTAAAAGTTTTGCTGTTGGTTTCAAAGGAAGCAGAAGGAAATATCTGAAGAACTCTTCATAGGGCAAAGCCTACCTAGACTGTAAGTTCTCCTTTTGCTGGCATGGGCTTCATTTTCACTCTCTAGATCATAGAATCATAGAATGGTTTGGGTTGGGAGGAACCTTAAAGATCATCGAGTTCCAACTCCCCTGCCATGGTGGGGCAGGATCCTTTTGTTAAAGCTCTGTGATGCCCCTCTACACCCAACCCAAAGGGAGCAGCACCTTCTTATCTTCAAGTTTTGGCTTACTGAAAGGAACATTGCTGTAAAATGTAACAGACAGAAGCTGCTCTAATTTACAGCTGTCTGCAGGCTTCTTAGCAACCAACAAGCAGGGCTGCCGGCTTTCCCATATGTATTTCTTCCTCCTTCCAATCCAGCCCTTGGCAGAAACTGAGGCTTAAAGGAAACCGAGGTAATAGATTGAGGTGATCCTAGTCAGAGTCAGTTTGATCCCCCTTAAACAGCCTGGAGAGCCCATGGCAGAATGGAAGGCTAAGAGTAATCAACATGGTCTGGTGACATTGATATGAGAAATACCTGCAAAATTGCAATAAATATTTGGAGCTGAGATCTAGAGTGGGTGATGTTGTATGGAATGGAGAGTCTTTTGGACAGAGGGAGTGAGATGCGGAGGGACTCTTGATCAGGGAGTAGAGTGATAGGATAAGGGGTAACAGTTTTAAACTGAAAGAAGGGAGATTTAGATGAGATCTTAGGAAGAAATTCTTTGCTGTGAGGGTGGTGAGACCCTGGAAGAGGTTTCCCAGAGAAGCTGTGGCTGCCCCATCCCGGGAGG
>BJBW01004281.1:49804-61852 GCA_004320125.1 Scolopax mira
TCCCTTCCAACCCAAACCATTCTATGATTCTGTGAAAAGCACCGGAGTAGTGTGGAGCATTTGCTTTGGAGAGAAACAGATCATGTGCTAAAATATCTGTTGTGCTAAAATATCTATTAAACATAAGTTCTAGAAACAACTTTAAAATGCCATGTATTAAATTGCTTTTGAAGTGATTTTCAAGTGTGAATATAATTAGTTCTGTAAGAAGAGAAAATGAGGTAAGCAAAAACTTTTCTCAAGTCCAGCCTTCAGTGACTATGGGGCTGCAGAGCTGTGCTAGCTCAGTGATTTAGAAACAAATACTGACTTTTTTATGTTTTCCTGTGAACAGGTGAAAAAATCAGCTACAATTCCATCATTGTAATGTTAAATCAGAGCACAGTATGTTTGCTTATACCAGCTGAGGAAATGATTGGAATATTTTTTACGTAGTGTGAAAAGAACCAAGAACTCATTTTTTACCTTAAAACATTCTTGAATTCAGGAACTTTAGCTTTGATTCCTTCAGGTGAACTATTTTTTATTAGAGTTGATTGTGAAGATTGCTGAAAGAAATCTTATGGGAGTGCTTGTTATTGTCTGATCATTTAAGTACTTTCAATCAAAGAGGTTTTGAGTCAAATAAATAGCCAGACATTTGGGTGCTTCCTCTGAATTTACAAGCTGGGTATCCCTGACATTTTGCAGAATATTATTTCCTTGATTTTTTTCAGTGTTTCATGGTTTTACAATTTCCTAGTTTTCTGTCCTCCAGACTTCTTTTCTAAGCAGCTATCGCTGCTTTCTGTCTACCTCTACTCCCTGTCTACTGGCTTCTTTGAGCAAACAGCTTAAAATCTCCCTATTGAATGCAATGCTGAACACTTTGCAGTCTGATTCAATACAATGAGAGACTCCTGTCAAAAGAAGACTGGGAGATCCTCATCAGTGATGGTTTTTAAGGACCCATTGAAAAAGCAAGTGCCTGCAATGAAATAGCTATATTTGAAGCTGTACTTAGGCAGGGGAGTGTTGCAGATATTCCTTTGGTTCTTGAAATACTTTCTATCATTCTAAAGCATGAATAAAGAGTTAAATCTATGAATATATTTATATTTTTAAGTATCATAATTGCTAGAGTTTGGTCGTATAGGTAAAAATCTGTTTGGAGATACATCATTCTGCTACACTGCATGCTTTTTTTTTCTTTTTTCTTTTTTTTGGACTAACGTCTGAAGAAGAATTTTCACATGATGTTTTTCTATAATGATGCTGCTACCATCTTCATTAAATCCCGTGGCACTTTGCCAAAGGATTAACCTTTATTAATCATAAACAAAACATCAGAGGTCTTGCTCTCACTCAGGCTTTACTACTCCTTCCCAGGTTGTGAGACGGAGAGCGTGGCAACACGGTGTGAGGAGGTTTGGGGTACCCAGGTACAGAAGCAGTTCTGAGTACAGAAGCAGCGCTAAAAATACAACTTTAGAGATGTTTATATGCCATAAGAGCAGTCAAGCACATAAACAGCCTTTAAGGCTTGTTTTGCGTGAGAGTTAAAGTCATATCAAATCAGGGCAGGCCAGCGAGAGAGGATGCCCTGGCCATTAGCAAAAGGGAGTTAACGAGTGATGAAGTCAGGAATGTGCTGATGTCTTGAAGCTGGATGAGGGGGGATAAAGTGTGGGAAGTCACAGCTTCATAGAGATGAAGCCACTGTTGGGTTAATTAATTGGGGTGGAATGTTGGTACATTTAGGAGAGGAAAAGAGCTTAATTTGGTGAGTGTCTTAAGTTTGGAGCAGCAGTTGCAGAGGATTGTGGAGCCAGGGGAAGGACCCGAGGAGAAACGTTGGGTACTGCTCACGCTGGCTGGGAGCCAAAGAAACCTGTCAGGTATCTGTGAAAATGGGCTGCAGCTGCTGGGGCTCCCTGTGTGAGCAGCTCACCGGGCCTGAGCGAGACCCCACAATTCCTGGCAAGGTTCTGTCTCCCACAGCTCAGATTTCACACATATAGAGTCTGTTTTTGGTAACGTGAAATGCCACATGGAGTTTTTCCCACAGCACAGCATCTCCCCCTGCCATGGCAACGCTGGGTGAAGGGACCTGGTGAGATTTCTTTTGAGGACAAGCCCTATGTGCCTGTTCCTCCATGCTTGCAGGGTATCTCTCTTCTCCCTGACTTTTGGTTCTACAGCAACATCCAAGTAATCTGTTACCCATTAATGGCAAAGCAAAAGAATTAATTTCACCATAAACTATGCACCATGGAAGTGCATACAAGGAGGAGTAAAAATGACTACTTTGGCCAAGAAGCAGTGGCCATTGACCTTATACTCAAGCAATTTTAAAGGCTTGGTTGCTTATTTTTCATTCAGTCCTGTGTTTTTTCTCCTTCCTCCACTTTCCTTCTTTTCTTTGTAAACTTTACACTGATAAACTTTACCCCAGAGCTTAATTTTCCATCTAATTTTGGGAGGGGAAAAGAGGGTATTTTCAAACCAATTTATCTGAAAGTCTGACTGCCTAAATACGTATTACAAAATTAACCTGCCCACAGGTCCACCATCCTAAATACATTATGTATCATCCACCTCTGGAAAGTCTAATCTAACATTTTGGAGAAAAGGATAATTTAGGGACACAAACCAAAAAGTCACCAAAATTTGGAGAGGGTTCTGTGTTCTGTTTGCATAATAATATCTGGAAAGCAAAAAACTTACAGATGACATGACCTGGACTTTTAACAATTTTAGGTTGTAATACTTATAACTCTTAATGTCCAATCTTTTATATTTTCTGTACTTTAAGATGAAAATACAATTTAAGATGAAAATACAATAGGAAAGTTTCAGTGTGTTGCCCTACCCTTGTTTAAGCACCACTAAAACAAAAGTTTTATCTTTCCTACTCTCAAAAATACCTGTTGGTTTTCAAGAGGAGGAAGGAAAGGAAAGGAAGAGTGATGGATTGTTTTTTGTTGTTTTACCCCTTAGTTTAGTCCAAGACATTAAGGTAAAGCAGCATCAAAGCTTGTAAAAACTTTGATTTTTACAACATTCATGTTATGCAAGGCTGGGGACAACAAGTGTTCAGCATCAACAACCACACACATCCCAAGGGTTTCCATTGCTCCTGTGAACAATTTGACGGCTGCTCATGCTATGGAAAAAGAACAAAGTGTGCTGTAGGAAAAGGAAAGGATCCTTCCTCCTCCCCCCCCATTTTAAAATACAAAGCAAACACAAAATAAGTCAAAGACTGGGCTGTATTTCATTTTTATTCAGTGCTCACATATTGCAGCTATTTATAAACATTTTGTAATATCCTAAATATAATTCAGGAACTTTACAAGCTGTAGAGATGAGTCCTGGCACTGGAGCCTCAGCTGGCATATATCAGGACACCTGATTTACAGCAGCTGAAGCTCCTTAATTTTGGATGAGGCTCAGATGTTTCACCTCAACCCTATGTCTGGCCCTGAGAGCTACTTTGTAGATCTATAAACTTATCTAAATGTGACTAATGACATTTCCACATGCCCATCATTGAACATGTGCCTTCTCTTTTCAAACCTGCTGAAGTTGGAGGAGGCGAAAAACCAGGAAAAGGACTTTCTGCCTTTTTTTATCTTGTCTGCCAAGGGAGAATCAGGAGAATGTGGCTGATGCTCCTCTGCCCAGCTTCAGAATGGAAAATAAAGGGGGATCTGGATGCAGAAGCATAAGAAGGGGAAAAGCTTTTTGCTTTTTTTCTTTTTTTCTTTTTTCTTCTTTCCCTTCTTTTTCTTTCTTTTGGTTGCTTTGAACTGAAGGATGGATGTTTTTATCTTAATTTTTCCCTCCACTCCATCATGCAAAGAGTTATTCCAAAATCACTTGGCAGCCACAAGACAAGCTATTTCCTAACCCTCAAAATAGCTCTTGTTTTGAATAGTTCCCAACTCCTTAAAAATGCATCCGCATGTATGTATGTTTTGCATGAGAAGGAAAACTTATAGTAGAAATCAATGCTCGTGATAAATGACTGTTAAAATCCTGTTACAATCATTATGAAATTTGAACTGGTTCTGTGTGTAGAGTCTTAGGCATTAATCAATATGTAGTTGTGAGATAAACTGTGCAAGCACTAAGGAAATGGGCGATCCTAATCCCAAATTTCTGCCATCTAGAGAGAAAGGGTGGGTCTGTTAGACCTATAAATTCAAGCAGGGAAGGGAATATTTTCCCTTGCTACAGTCTGAAAAGGCCTTTTAAACAGTTCTGGCTGGCAGCCATGTCAACAGAAACAGCAAGGCTGACCTCCACAATACAAAATAAAATCATGGGCATTCAGTGCCCAATTTTGCTTGACAGCACCTAACCGAGGGTTAGGGCGCGTTACTGAATGCTCTAGTGTCTTTTGTCTGCACATGGACTGCTCCACCACAGATTTCCTGGGAGGTTTCTTCCTAGGGTTGGTCGATTTTTAAGCTTGGTGACTCCGTAGTTGTGTACCTGCTGTGTGTACCTGCTCCCTGCCTCTTCCATGAAAACGGAGATAACTTTTTGGTAATCATCTCTGAAAACTCACCAGAGGCATTGCAGCAGAAGAAATGAGAGTTAACAGAGAATTTGGAAAATCAGTTAACAGAGATTTTGGAAAAGACATCTCTGCTTGGTGAAAACCAGACATTAGCAAATAAGGCTGGCTTTTTTCAATTTATACATAGGAGTTTTTGCCTTTTCCAAAGAACAAAAGTTATGGATAACCCCACTAGCACTTCTGTAGTAGAAAATGTCTCCTCTCTTCAGGGCAATAACTAGGGAGATTCATTGCTACTGAATGACAGCATCATAAAAACATTCTGAGATTCCACATTTCTCAACCAGTTATCATCTACTTCTTAACCTAACTCTTTCTGCTTGAAGACAACCTGGGGATTTCCAACTTTCCCTCCTCTTCAAACTGGAGCTGTGGAAAGCTCTCGATGCTCTTCTGCATCTGGGCTTGTCACTATCTGAGTCCTCTTTGGCTTTGTGAATCCTGAAGAATTTGAAGAGCTCCACACTGCTCTAGAAGAGAGAGGCTTCCACGTGTGTTGAGGTCCCCTTTACAAGCACATTTAAAAATTAGCCTTATTGCTGATTTCAGCAGATCTCCAGCTTATAGATTGTTTCTGCTTCTGATTCACTGATAAATAAAATGTTATGTATAACTCATGTTATACAAATGCTAATGATTTGCTGAGGCCAGTTCAAATTAAAAAGCGATAGAAGGTAGAGTTAACCAAGTAAGATAAAAGGCCAGGAAAAGCAATAAAAAATAAGCAAGTATTTGACTGTGATGCATCACTGGGCTGGAAAAGTTGAACCAGTTGACCTCTGGAGGTCTGTTCCAACCTGAATTATTCCCTGATCCTAAAAATATTTGGCTTTCTCATCCTGCAGGATTTTCTCAGAGTAAAGTGCCCATTTAACGTCTTCTTTTTCCTGTGGTTCTCAGAAGCCCAGCACCTCTGCTTGCTCTTTTCCTGTCTTTCTTTACAGCAGTGTGAGTACAGCAGTGAAACCATTCCCCTCTCTGCACATAAGTTGGGCAAGGATGGGGTATTTAAGGAAGATAACAGATTTGATGAAGAAATTCAGAAACACGAAACTGACAAATGAAATAAACAAGTTTATCGTGTTTCCTGTATGGAAGTATGAAAGGGAAAGTTTCAAAGGAAACAACTTTCAAGCAACAGAACATGTAAGAACATGTGATTTAAATAAGTTTACAAAGTACCATTTAAATATAGGCTTTTAAGTTTGCTGGATGATATCTACTCAGTTCTTTAAGGGTTCTGCACCGTTTTGTTCAATGACAGAAATGATTTAACTATATTAATAACTTTAATACGTTAGTTAAACAAACTGAAATATAACAAAATAGATAAAAAGAACAAAAAGAAAAACCCAACAACTTAAATCCATCAACACCCAGCAAAGAAGCCCCAGACTATCACTCAGTCTGGGCCATTAAAATGAACATCAAAATAAATTAGGAATTAAGCAATACAGCTATCAAATCAAGGCCAGGGAAATTATCAGTCTCCCTTCTTTGAACTTTTTTTTGGTTATGATGATGTTGCCTCTTGGAACCACATCAAGCAGTGGTATTACACAACAGACACCAGGAGAGCATCCTTGATGAGCAGAGTTTGGTAAATTTTCTTTCCCAGAAGCTGTCTTTTCAGAACTCCATGGACTATGAACAGAAGCCATAAAACAGGATCTGTTTCAGTCCTCCTTTAACTTGTGAAGTATTTGTTACAGAGAGAGGACCAAGGAGCTCAAAAGCATCATGATGAGGCATGAGAAGTCAACAGCATGTTGTGAGGGAGAGGGAGGCTGGGCTCGCTCTGGTGAATGCTCAGGATGGTTTCAAATGGAGGGACCATTCAGCTGCAGACATAAGTCCTTTGCGGTTACAGCTATGTTAAGGGAGATGGGATCTGCCCTTGCTGTCCCCCAGCACTTCATCACCATTCTTCTGCTAGAAGGTATTACTGTTTTAGGTCTTCTGGTAACCTTTGTGTCTGAGAGAGTTGGCATGGTTCAGTCTGGAGAAGAGAAGGCTCCAGGCAGACCTTAGAGCTTCTTCTAGTACCTAAGGGGGCTCCAGGAAAGCTGTGAAGGGACTCTTGATCAGGGAGGAGAGGGATAGTATGAGGGGTAATAGTTTTAAACTGAAAGAGAGAAGATTTAGACTAAATATTAGGAGAAATTCTTTCCTGTGAGGGTGGTGAGACACTGGAACAGGCTGCCCAGAGAAGCTGTGGCTGTCCCATCCCTGGAGGTGTTCAAGGCCAGGCTGGATGGGGCTTTGAGCAACCTGTTCTAGTGGGGAGGTGTCCACACCCATGGCAGGGGGGTTGGAACTCTTTAAGGTCCTTTCCAATTCTAACCATTCTATCTTTCATTAGGAACAGTGCTGAATTTAACATGTGCTACCCAATAGATCCCATCTAAACCAAACACTTGAAAAATGAACAGACACAGTGGACTGAGAACACATCTATTTGGACAGTCAGTGCATGGCAGGAGAGGTTGTAAGCGAAGGGCAATAGCTCTTTTACCCTAAATCCCCACGGAGACACTCCAACTAGAATAAATACAGTCATGGGAGCAAGAGCAAAAACAGCTATTACCCTTCATGCTTACATCCCCATTTACTGTGCATCAATTTCTTTGTCAAATGGAACATATGATCTAGCATAAAAAAAAAAAATCTATATAAAAGTTAAATATTTGATTACAGTAGCAAGTCACCACTTCATAATGGGGAAATAACTTGTGTCTTGGAATCATTATTGATCTGAATTGTCTTTTTTCCCTTGTGCGCTGGGTACTGGTAATTCCAGACTGGCCCATAATAAGGGCTCTGCTTTTCTCATAGTCAGCTCAATCTTTGTAGCCGTCATGTTCACGTAACTCCTCTTTACATCGATTACCTAGAACAGAAAACACATTTCAGACTTCAATTTGAGAAATGGACTGCTAGGCATTTGGGAGTCAAGTTAGGAAAAGTACCTTATCACTAACATTTATTAGATGTTTAGGTAGATGGAGTTCCCTCTGTTATCTGGAGGAGTCAACCCTCTCCCAAGCTGTGAACATATGCCTGTGCACATGTAATATGCTGGTCTAACACATACGTAAGCATGCAATTATATATCATCATGTGTCTTCTGTAACACCACTATCATTGAGTTAGGATCTTAGCACAGAAAGGACTTCAAGAGACCACCTTCTCCTCACAGCTATATCATACCTGATCACTTGTGGCATTAGGCTCAGGTTTAAATGCACGTTACCAAATGACAAGCAACTGAATTTCTTTCAATAAGCAGAGTAACAAGGAAATACTGTTTTAAAACACAGGAAGCTGGGGGTTTGTGTTGTGGTTTTTTAAATAAAAAAATTCTTATACTTACTCCCCATAATTTCACACTGCGATGAAATTCCTTTTCGCCTTCAAATACAATATGGATATTTAACTTAACAGGAAAAACAACAGAAAAT
This sequence comes from Scolopax mira, assembly GCA_004320125.1. Taxonomy (NCBI): domain Eukaryota; kingdom Metazoa; phylum Chordata; class Aves; order Charadriiformes; family Scolopacidae; genus Scolopax; species Scolopax mira. The sequence goes on from BJBW01004281.1 coordinate 57,833, forward strand.
TTTGTCAGGTTTATAAAACATTTGACACCTCATTTAAGAAAAATATGTCACATTAGGACTCAGATCCTACAATAACTGATCAAATTGCGTCTCGGATATAGAAGTGAAAATCTATTAGAATAGATTCTGATATAGAATTGTAGTCAACAGTGGCCATACAGAGAAGCTGCATCATTTTCCCCAAATGCATGATTAAGAAATCAGAGAAGCATTTTAACGCTTATTTAATATTAGTAGCTGTGAAACTGCATACCGTGACAACGATATTAAATTACATTAGCCAAATACAATTAAATTATTTATCTATAATTACTTACGTGATGCAAAACACAGTGATGCAAAACCATCACAGTTGGGTTTTAAGTCAAACTAAAGCGTTTTTTTTTTTTGACATATTATATTGTAGCTTTTAAAAAAACATAAAGTACAGGTGCCCAAACAGAAGGGGAAAAGACTGCTATATACACACTGGAACAAGAAGCCAAGAAAAAGCTGTTGCTCCAAAAAGATTCTTTTGCTAACTCTGCCTTGGAAATAAAGCAGAAGACAGATTTTTGTAATTGCAAAAAAAAAAAAAAAAAGAAAAAAATTAAATCTTAAGGTAGATACTCACCATTGTGCTATTTGCTTCAACATAGCTCAGATCAGGAACAGAGTTTTTAGCATATACAGAAATAGTCACTTCTCCTCCAGTCTGATGCCAATCATGCCTGCAAGGAACTACTTTCTTTCCCTACATAAGGAAAAAAAAGACTTAAAATTGCATTCAGAAGTATTTTTACAAGACTAATCAGGTTAAAACCCTAGGATTATTTTAATAGCCAATAACCATAGCCAGTAAAGAACTGTATTTCATGTTTACAGGAGACCACAAGACTCCACTTACACCCTTTTTTAAAAAGTATTTCAGCTACTGGTAATATATATGTAACACCACAAAATTTTTAAACTAGCAAAGCAGAAAAGACTGCTGTTTTTTTTCCTGAGTTTCCCAAAACCACTTTTACTATAAAACAGTGATACTATATGTATCACTAAAAAGCAAGGTTGTAATCTATTACAAGTATACTCTACCAGAGATTACTTCCACTGCCATTTCTCTGTCATCATGCTGTACATAATATCCCCCATATTATTTCAGAGGTAGTGCTCTGTAACAGTACAACTACAGTAATAACTCAATCAAGCTACTACCTACGTTTCAGTATTGTAAATTCAGACTGACCAGGTAAAAATGCATCACTAACGCTACTTACCGCATCCTTTTTAGTCCACACATGTGCTCCTGTTGTGCAGCCTTCTTGAGCTAAAAATGTATTGAAGTCAGACGTTTTTCTTTTACAACAGCTCCAATACTTCATCCTTGAAAGTTCACAGAGTAATTAACAAACAATATTTAAGACACTATTTACTGTGAGTACTTAAGATCCTTCCTTTCTGCAACATTATTGTTAATTTAGTATAGCTTTTTCAAGCGTTGCCATTTTTGACTGAAGAATGAATGAAAGACTGAAGACTGAATGAAAACAAGGCAACATCTACAAAGCATCTGCAAAGAATGCAGGAACACATAATAGACAAATTAAAAAAAAAAAAATGAAAAGTTAACTGAGTAATACTAACCCTTCATGGAATATAGGTACACCAGAATGGTATATACATACTTCTTCTGCACTATGTGGTCCTTCGTACGTCTAGTAAAAGGAAGCATTTAAAGTATATTATTGTTACAGGATGTGGACCAAAGGAAAAAGCAAAACAAAACCAAACCCACAACAGAAACATTGAACAAAGTGCTACAAAGCTTTTGGTAAATAATCTAAATCTAATGACTTGCCCTAATTTTCAAAATAGCCATTCAGCCTTCACCCACAAGAGATTGCCTGTCACTCCTTCTAAGAAGCTATACTTTGTATTAGTTGAAGGCTAATTAGTTGATGCCAAAGGTGACACCATTCATGCTCATAAAGGTCAATTTTGATCTTCAGAGATATCTTTAAAAAAACTCTGAATATTCAGGGGAAACAAGTACTTACTTAACGGGAAAATAAATTTAATTTTTATCATTCATAACAGAGATGGATTCTCAAAAGGAAGTAATTAAACAATATGCAATGCTGCCACCGAATATCATCAGTTCTTCCTAACACAAACAAGAGACTGCTATGAATTTCCCCCTACCAGTCTCAGCAGAACATGCAAAATCTGCTAGATGTCCCATTAAATACCTATTTTAATTCTACTGTCCTGTTCTGTACAACGCAAGGGTGTTATTTAAACTGTTTAAATGACCATGTAATACATAGATTAATTTTGGTGCTTGAAGAGTTAAAACATTGTCTTTGTGGATCATTCTGGAACTCAATTTGTAGCACAAAAAATTACCCAAGAAAGGAAAACAAAACTGCACGCTTAATAGTTTAGGAGTAGGATTTAAGAGTGGAACTGAAACCACTTACTTTTGAACAGCCTGCATTTTTACATGCTGTCCCAATCTTGATTTCATCACTGTCTTCCTCTGTAAACAAAATAATATTATAGAAAATAGCAAATTAATTGTATGATGTATTAAATAGTTTGCTTTTATTGAGAATTAAAAAGCGTTAAGGAGTACATTAGAAAAAACCCAACACACTCAAGCTATTTTCTCCCTGGTGCTGCCAGAAAGGTACACAGAAACAGAAACTATGCAAACATTCCAAAAGCTGTATTTCCTATATATCAGATTCTAGGTTCTATACCTTCATGCTGTTTTAAGCAGGGAAAAAAAATATAGATAAAAAGAATTATTACGATCATACAGGAAGAGAACAATCACTTATTTTGTTTGGTTTTGTAAAAAAAAGGCTCCAAACTGCTGTCTATAAATAAACACAAGGAAAGAATTTGGATACCAAAAAGAAAGAAGAGCTAAATGACAATTTTGGCACCAGAACAAAAGAGTTTTAAATAGATGCAAATGTAGTTTGAAGTTATAAAGCATCTCCTAAGGAGCAGCCTAGTTGTGGAAACAAATTCCAAATAAACTGTGGGAAGAGAAAAAAAAAAAGCAAGGAAAAAAGGATATGGGAGAACCAACCAGGCTTCAGAGGAATCTCATCAATTTATGAAAAGCTTTATATGACATTGTGTTTGCAATAACACAGGAGTGGGGTTCATATTTTTGAGAAACTTTCAGTCATATATTCAGAAATGGATGTTCCCATCATGTCCATTCTAACCCGTAAATCTGACAAAACCATTTGCAACATATTGCTCCTAACACTCAAGTCTCCACATTGTTCACAAACTTCGATTATCATGCCCTACACAGAGGTATTTCCCAGGATATTAAGAACAAGAACATAATTAGATCGAATAATCACTTCAGGAACAACATTAAAAAATAGCATTTCATTCATTTGTGTCACAATTAGTGCTATATACCTACTTAACTTCCCTATACCCTTACCTTTTTTCTCTTCATTTTCTGATGACAGTTTCAGTTTATCTAGTGCTTGCTTCAAGGAAGCTGACACTTTCAGCTGCAAATTTGTCATTGGCTCATCTGGGCTGAAAAAGTGTCCATAAATTCATGTCAGCTTCATGAATAATAATTAACAAAAGATAACAAAGTAGCAACTTCTGATCTTGGTATAAAGCTCTTCCTTTCCAGCCTCCCTTACAACAACAACAAACAAGCTAGATTTGTAAATGCCAATTCTTACTGTTTATGGAAAAAGAGACTTGAGATTTAGGAGGCAGTCTTGGATTTCAACAGGAAATCCTAAACGTTCTACAACAATAAAAATAAACCAGGGAGATTAAGGAATCTAAATGCAAGCATGCTGTGATTGTTTTCATGACTGTTTAAAACACTAAACACAACTGCTAGTGGCATTCTTAACTACAAGGCTTTAAACTGCAATTTTTGAATCATAGAATCATCTGGGCCAGAAGGGACCTTCAAAGGTCATCTAGTCCGACCCTCCTGCAGTCACAGAGACACCCCCAACTAGACCAGGTTGCCCAGGGCCTCGT
>BJBW01004281.1:61994-118709 GCA_004320125.1 Scolopax mira
GCAGAGGTGCTCCAACCCCCTCATCATTTTTGTGGCCCTTCATGTAAAGCTATACACTGAGAGATCCAGTACTACCTTGTCCTAGCCAGAATTCTTTTATCTCATTTTGAAGTGTAAGATAACATCATCACTGCCACCAAACACAAAAGATATTTGGGAATTTTTACACTAGATGAGATGAATAACCTAGCAAGCTTTAACTTGGCCAACTGACCACAATCTGGCAAAACTTAGTTTGTATACTGTACCTTGGCCTTTTAATTGTTTCCAATGGTTTTGGTGCCTGAATTATGTGTTCTTGAAATTTGGGTTTCAGTTCAGCCAGCTCCTTCCGTTCAGAGGTAGTTTTGACTTCTGGCTTAACAGGCTCAGGAGGTTTCTCACTGTTATGTGGACCCTTTGTACAGCCCTATTGTGGAAAGTACATGTTTATATGCATGCAATGTAGTTCGTGTACACAATTAAAATTTATCAAAAACTGCAACAAGTTTTTCTTGATTTATTGCTTCAGCCCCAATGAGAGAACCTTTACCCCATTCTAAACATTGACTGCAAAGGAAATCCTACAAAGTGGAAAATTATCTTCATTTGAACATATGTTATAGGAAAATGCATACTTTCCATAATGAAGAAAAGTAACAAAAAATATTGACCTTCCTTCATTACTAACAAGCATCTAAACAGGTTTTGACAGAACTAATTGTAACCATTAAAGATAGAAAATGAGACTCGAATATTGTATCAAGAAAAATAGTGCGTGCAAGATTTAAGACAATGTTAACAAATATGCAAATTTTAAACATGTAAGCACATTTAAAATTTAATATTAATCAGTCATTTGACAAGTATAAAAATTTTAAATAATCACGAGTACGTACCACAATGCTCAAGAAGTCAGAAAAGTCTGTTGTCCTTCTCTTACAACATGACCAACCCTATAAATATTTTGAAATAAAAACAAAACAAGCATGACTATCTTGCTTAGCAACAGCTTATAAAAAGCAAAAGACTAATTATATTCCTTCACAAGATGCAGTGCATCATGATTAGAGATTCTTTTCTTCTCTTTTTTTGGACAGTATTATCATCATATGCATTTTTGAAAGCTAGAGAAACCTTTTACAGCTGCCATTTCTAGTTCGCTCCTGCTGCCTTAATCAGAAAGGTTGGTAAACATGTGGCAGTATTTCCATGACAAGTTAGGTGCCAATGCTGTATGCCAGAAAACAGAAATGTTACTTTATCTCATACAGTAATACAAAAGCAAACTAAACAAATACTATACCTGAAACAAAGTCACCTGTGGCAGAATGTACAGGGCCCCTTCCTAAAATTATGAGGATTTTTTTTTTGCCTTCCCACCAGAAAGCAGGATAACTGCAGTGTATAGCCAACTATCCAACTACATCATTCAACTGCAATTTTTATTATATGAAATAGTAATCAAATTTTAGAGAAAATTATCTTGTCACCGTGAATAGTGTTTCTTACAACCTGAAGTACCTTATTAAAGGTAAGAGTTTGACTAATAAATGTATCACCACTTTGAGAGCTTAAGCAGTATGACAAAATGGGTTTTAGGTAAGGTAGGCAGTTCTAAAATATCCTCAAAATATTAACTATTTCCACAGTTGAGAAGACAAAGGGTTCACCTTGCCCACTTAAATCATCTAGAAATTATAGCAGGATAAAAAACTGCTTATAAAAAATTATGATAAATTTTTAATTAGACCAAGAGACAAGATTAGGAAAGGGAAGAAAGTAGTACTTATTTAAAAATGGTGTGCGTAGAAAAGGGAGTAAACACAAGCTTTTGAGGTAACTGTTTAATTTATGTCTTCATAATTAGGTACAAGTTTTATGTATTGAGTTATGAGTACAGTTTTGTACTTAAACTATGGCACTTTTTTTTGTAACTGTACTGTATTTGATCTAATGGTATCTGTCCCAATTTGCCAGTGTCACATGACAGCCAATTTCAGTCACATACTGCAATATGAGCAATAGCTTAAAGAAAACATGGTGCCCAACACACATGCACAAGCTTCTGCGAGCCCAAAAGACACCTCATTACAGGAGAAGGTTGAAATGAACTGTCAGTCGAAGCAGTTCTAAATATTAAGAAAAATGCTTGTCCCAAAGCTTGGTTAAATAGCAGTTTGGTGTCCTAAGAAAGGTCACTTAGGCTACATCTGTATCACTACAGCACACAGTGCCAGGCTCCACTTCTGGACACAAGATTTCTGGCCAGACACTATTAGATTGTTAGAATGATTTCCAGCACTGCTTTGGCAGTTGTGTCTCAGATAACTTCCTGTACGCCCTTCAGATGCATCCAGTAGATCCTGAAGTAGAAAAAGAGTTTAATGTAATGAATATGGACTGGGCAGTTGGCCTAAGCACTGGAGGCAGGTGCATTTAATTCACTACTGAAGACATAGCCCAAGAATCCTGGAGAGCTGCAACTCAAATTAGTGCAACAACTTAAGTCTCCCAACTTAACCAACATACTCATTTGTCAGATCAGAAGAACATAATTATTTTTTACAGTAAGCAAGTGTCACATCCCCAGCCACGTAAGACCACAAACAGCTGGTCTAAATTCCAAGCAGGTTAATTAACTGAAAGAGTAAGACCCTTCCAAGAGTCTTTGCTTCCAAAGAGCTATTCCAAGGCCCTAATTAAACTGTTGAGATACCTGAAGTCAATCAATAGGAAATGTGTCATACAGACTTGCATGGCATTTAGACCATAGGAATACAGTTTTTAATTTCTTCTTCAGGTTTGAGTAAGTGTGTATTTCTAATTTCATGGGGTTGCTAAAACATGAAATGATGGACATCAGTCTCTACAAGTGGAAGATTTGGAATCAAAAAGGAAAACATACATACTATTTTACATATATGGAAAAAAAAGATGAGACTTATAAAGTCAGTTGCATACTTACTTTGAGAGCATCATGAAAGACTGGCACACCTGGATGGTATGTGCATGAATCTAGAAGAAAAAGACTCCTGTTAATATTCAGGCATACCAAGAATCGTTATTCATCCACTCACAAACCCAGCAAAAATTTCATGCTTGCAATTCACATATGCCATGAGCTGTTCCACTTCCCCAAGTGCACAGAATTATGAAGGAAAATACAGATTCCACAGAACAAGCTTTCAGAGTGCATGTATTAAATTTAAGGAATCCAGATTTTTTTATTCTGTATCATACAATACAAACCAGGCATCTAAGACAAACTTCTACTGCATATGCAGCAAGTACATTATCTATGGACCATCCCTTGCCTTCATCAATAATTAGTCCTTAATGGTAAGTCAACAGAAATGAAAAAGGTAGCCATATGGCCACCCAATAGACATTAAAATACTGGTTTACAGCACCAAATACATCTATTTGCACCTGATCGAACCTTTCTATCTAGAAGCACTCTGTTAAAAAATTATCTTAACACAAACCTTGAGTTCATTATTTTATCAGTGATAATTAGCTGCTTCTTTTTTCCCCACTGTTTGTGGTATCCTAGGTCACTTAAGGACTTGAACCCCAAAGGCAAACTACCACATACACAATTTAGAAATGTCAATACTATTAATTATTAATAGGTTCCGTACAAACACTACACTGAAACATGACTTCCATTACCCAAACTGTTTATATTCCACAGATGTTTATCAACACTACAGCTTTTTATGTAGCAACTATTCCTTTTTGACTTAACAGATGTATTTTTTCCAAGTGTAACCCAATTGCTCTATGTAACTTCTCTTTGACATATACTGCAGATAATATTTTAATGACCTGACTCTAAAAGCAATGGGAAACACTAGCTATCTTTTAGCCTTCAAAACAAAATTTTTATTGCTGTTAAGTGACACAAACAGTAATAATTTTTATAATAAGCCTCTGTAAAACAGAGTGAAAAAATACCACAATTCATATAATAAGAAGCAAAGGAGAAAAATGATAAATAACGTAATTAGTAATCTGCCTACAGATATTAAATGGGCTTAAAGACAAGTAGCTGCTGTTTCCATTTTTTAAAATATGTAATTTTTAAGAAATCTTCTTTAGTATAATTTTCTTTTGTTTTACATGCAATGCCTAAGTCTAAGGCACTAATACATTGTGACAGACATGTTGCTTAAAGATGGTAGTTCTCACCTTAACTCAAAAGGCACAAGTTTTGGGACATGAGCCATTCAGTTGGACTTAAATGTTCATGAACTTCTAACAATTCCTTCAGCTTCAAAATGAAAAGCTAATGCTTTTATAAATGTAAACTTCACAGGAAAATAAAAAAAAAGTGGTAATTCTGTATAAATAGCCTGGGACTTCACTGCTAAATCAAATTAAAGTAAAAATAAAGGTAGTTCTCTTCCAAAAGTATGAAATCATAAGTATCATGGCAGTAAAACTAAGATCTGTTTGCAGCAAGGATTAGTTCTGAATCAGAAGACAAAATTAATATTTCTAATCCCCCACAAGCACGTGGGTTTAAATGAGAGAGGTGCTGTTAGTCAGCGTAACATTTTTAGAGACCAAAACCATCTTATGATCAATTAACTCAGGGATGGATACCCTCCAGCTCACAAGTCAGACACAGACAAGCATCTATTTGTCCATCTGCCCAAGTTAATCCCTTCTCCTTGCTTCCCAAAGCCCCTTCTGCAGTAAGTACTTCATGGAGCAAGTGAAAGGCTACTTTCTGCTGCAGTCTCACGAGGGCAACGCACAACAGAAAACACTGAGACAAGGCTGCAGAACCTCAAAAAGAGGCAGTGGGCCTTACCCTCTAAGGATTCTGACCACTCAGCGTACCAGAGGACAGTAAAACGTCACTCATTTTCACTCGTACTGAGCTCAACAACATTGACATGATTGAAGTTTATATCCATAAAAATATCCCATCTTTTACGTGGGTAAAAAAACCCAGGAATTTAGCATACATCAATAGTCACCTTAGCAGTCAGAAGCACGCTTCTGATTTTGCCAGAGTTCAAGTTCTGGCCCTTACCTGCTATTCCATGTTTTTCAACTTTCCTTAACCAGGACAAGCTTATGGTCTTTCAAACAAGGCATTTTCTCTCACCCTCAGATCATTTTTGGAGATAAGAGTATCACGAATTTTTAGGTTGTGGGTTGTTTTTTTTTTTTACTGCTGATTTTATATCCAAACCAATCCCACTCTCAGAATGCACACACTGCTGTCACCTTACGCTACATCCTTGCATATTCACTGAAGCACTTTATTAGTCTTATTGTTAATTATCAAAGTAGAAAATGGCACAGGTAATTCAAACTTAAGAAGTATTTACAAGAAAATCCTGTTGAATTCTTCAGGATTAAATAAGATGTTTGTCTATATGCAACTTGCAAACCGACCTGCTATCTTGTGGAAACACTCCAAGATTTTGCAAGCTATGCTTGATAGCCCCAAAGCAAGAAAAGTTCATTAAACCTGATGAAACCAAAAAATATTGCAGTACAATGAAGGCATTGAGACAAACACGTACAGCATATACACTTCCCATCTGTTTGTACAAACCACCTTTACACCTGTCACTAAGCAGTGCTGCTTTCAAACCTGAACCAAACTCCAAATGTACTACCTCAAGCCACTCTTTTAGCAGCACTATTTGAGCTAGCCTTGAAATGGTCATGTGGTCATGCACAGATTAAAAAGAAATTTTTTTTACAAAAAATTAAAACCTACTACCACTTTTGAAGTTAAGCTCTACCTCCCCTGTCAGATGCTGCGTAAGTTTTTAACAGTCTGAATTCACTAGCAGTTAACATATCTAAAATGCACATGAAATTTGTACCTTGCCAGGCATGCGACGGATGAATTCATAACTAAGCAGTCAGTCACAACTGTGTAGACATACCTTTAATGCTCTTCCTCAGGCTGTTTTTTCTGCCTCTCTTTAAGAGGCATACAGTCCTTCATGTCAGCTAGTTGCCACTTGCTCATTTTTTGGAAACAATGAGAGTTTCTATAGAAAATACATGCATGTATTATTTCAGCCATCAGATTCTGACGAGAAGATTAATGGTCTCTTACATCAATCACCACTATGGGCATATCTATACTGCAGCCTGATCTATAATGCAGACAAAAAATCCTAAAGATCCAAAACCTTAAAAGGCCGTATTTTCTACCCATTTTCATTTAAGAAAACTTCCTAATAATACATTCTTCCTAATAATATATTTATCCTAAGTTAACCCTTAGATTATGTCAATGCAAAACTTATTAAAGGATAAGTATTTTGGTGTTTGCTTAACACAGGTACTAACTTTAGTTCCTACAATGTTTTAGAGTTAAATCCAAATACAGTTCTGAAACACAAAGAAACATTTGAATTTGACAGCCATACACAGGTAAATAGCAATTTAAGCAGTAACCACTGAAGTTTAGGGATGCTGAAAGTTATAATCACTTCTGCAGAAAATGTCAAGCTATGTTTTCTGAAGTGCTCTGTGAATAACTATGTTTACCTTTAGAACTCCTTAGTCTAGGACACAGTAATTCCATTAATTGTTCCAGTCATGTACTGAAACAAACTTCACCTCAAGCAGATGTTGCCCCTAACCCAAGCACCACACAGTTACCATTGGGCCATGTCAACCAGCCTGAGACTACTACAACTTGATAACAAAAATAGGAACACATGCTGAAAAACTGTTACTTTAATAATGAGTACAGGTCACGAAGCCCCAAGGAGAATTTTTAGTATAAAAGCTCATTTCTGCTTTGTTTTTTGGGGCCAAGGGACACAAGGGATAGTGGTACAGGAGATCACTAAATGGAAGTGTGCCTGGTTTTGCTGTTGCTAACATTATCAAATCTTACTGAAAATACTGTCCCTCTCTTTGGAAATACTTAGCTAAGAAAAATAAACACATTTGACATCATGGTCTTAACCACAGAATGTGCACATGCTAGAACACGTTAGCCTAATCCTGTGGGTCACTAAAAATTAAGCTAATGCAACAATGCCATTCTAATAATTCAGCCAGCAGAGTTACTTTAGAAACCAGCTGAGGGCAAGCCTGACGAGAACTCAGATCACCCTTTGGCAGCCTCTATAGAACTATAAAACCTAAAACGATAGCACTTTAAAGATGTATCTCCAGGTACTGGATTCCCACAGAGGGGGAGCACTACGTGACCTCACTGCGCTTGGCAAAGCAGACACACTCGTCTTGCAAAGCCTATTTTAATTAAACACTGCTGCAAGCCTACACACTATAATTAAAAAAACCAAAACAGTAGTTGATAAGATAACTACCATGTATGCAACACCCACCGAGGCCCTCAGAAGAACGTCTGTTTCTCAAGGCCTCCCGCTTCGACCTTTAGAATATATCACAGTAAGGTACAGAACGATATCTTACTGCCTTTTTTCCCTCCTCATACTGCCGTGAATAGCTTTATTATTACACAAGACTCTTCCAGCACCTCGACAGTAAAGGAATAACTCCAGTGATGTGAAAGGTCCCTTCCAAGACAATGCTGTGACTCCATGCATTCCGGGCCTGGGCAGCTTTCGGTGTTCAGCCGCCACTAAGCCCGCAGCATCGGGTAACCGCCCCCCTCTCCCGCATAGGGCAAACCCGACCGCCAACTAAAAGTACCACATAAAAACACCTCATAAAACCACAAGTTTCCCCGGGGAGAAGCGAAACAGAACCGGCGATAGCGGGATGACAGACAGTCAGTCAAGCCACGGCTTTCCCTATCCCTCGGTGCTGACCCTCCCCAGCGGCCGGTGTGACAGCTCCGCATCGCGGCTGAAGCGGCCGGGGAGGGCAGAGAGGGAGGCCGGGAGCCTCAGCTCGCCCCTCGCACCTCCCCTGCAGACCCCTCGTAACTCCCCCCGCCAGAGACCCTCCCTCGCACCCTTTCTCCACCCCCCCCCCACCTTTCCCCTCACACCCTCACCCTCCGTGTTGGTTTCGGGGTCGAAGCGCTGGCCGCAGCCCCGGTTGTAGCAGAGCAGCGACATGGCGGCGGAGCGGTCCCGGGGCGGCTCTTCCTGCCCCAGCGCTGAGGAGAGAGCGGAGCCCGGCGGGGCGGGGGGAAGCGGCAACCGGAAAGCGCTGCGTTTCCCTCAGCGGAAAGAGCCGTCCGGAGCCTTCCGGAATCTTCACGAAGCTTCGGGGGAAGGAGAGAGCCGGTCAGCAGGGCTGCGCAGGCGCCGGGAAGCCGTTGCCAAAGCGAGAGGAGGAGGAGGAGGAGGAAGAGGAAGGCGGCGGGAAGCCGGAGGCTGAGGGGCGCATGCGCAGGGCGAGGCGGGGGCGGGGGTCGCGGGACGCATGCGCAGTGCGGCGCGGAGGAAGTAGGGGGGTCGCGGGTATGGCGGGTGCTGCCGGCCCGGGGCGACGCTGTGGCCTCCCCGCCTACAGGCAGGGCTGGCGGCTGGGGTGAAGCGTCCCTGGAAAGCTCTCCGGCTGCAGCAGAAGGAGGGGGCTTGTCACCAGCCCCCAGCGGTGCTCCCCTTCCCCGGGGTCCTGTCACGTCGGGACGGTCCTCTCAGGGTCCCGACCAACGGCTTGGGCCCAGGAGGCGCTGAGGGAGCCGGGCCGTGGCCTGACGGGCTGTGGAACCGCCGTGGAGCGGCTCTGATCTCCGGTCTTGAGCCATCAGGAGCCGGTGAGCACCTCGGCCTGTTGGGGGGTGCTCAGATTTCGGCGAGTTTTAAACTTGTCTTCCCCCCCTCCGAGAATGTGAGTAGCCTAAGTCACCTCAAAAAATATTTGGCTGCACAAAAAGTCTGTAATTAGGAAACACTTTCTAAATGTCTTTGATATGTGAATTTAGTTTGGAAAAGGCACCCCCATTTTGTTTGTGTATGAAAGGATCGCTTCATTTGCACAGGAACAAAGATGCTAACGTCAGAAGTTAGCATGAAAAAGACAGATTTTAAGTCTCAGTTCACTGGAAGTTACCCTGAGTGCTCCCTCCTGTCACCTGCCAGATTTACGTGTCCTTTATAGCACGTCAACTCCTTTGAAGTAGTATTATAGGTTATATGTAATAATTATAGCTATCTACATTTCTGCAGGCAAGTACAAATTGATTTCTGCTAATTAAACATATACTGCCTAGTTTTTAAGATGGAAATGCCTATGTGTTCATACGGCATGTGACAAATTGTGAAGCACCTGTGGCTACAAGGAGCAGACTAAGTGATCCCTACAACTGTTCTTTAAAAGGAGTTTAAGGATGCAGAAAGGATAATCAGGAGACTGCTTCCAATGTAGCCCTAAACTTCTGAAAACTTGTAAGTTCATGTGAGGTGTGCTCCACTTGCTTCATTATCTGTATATCTATCCAAAGATACACATATTATTGGTTAAGAAACATGTTTACTTGAGCCATCAAATACCAAGTGTTTGCCTCTCATCTGAAGCTCCTACTGTGGTCTGTTGCAGGTCCAGGAGGATGAGCAACTTAGTGTCAAGCAGAAAAAACATTTTGCTATTTGCTAGGAGCATTTTAATATATAAGTACATGTGATAATAACAGTTTGGAAAGAAAGAGGAGAAGTAAGAATATAATTAAGTTTTATGCTTTTACATAGGAAGTGTTTGAGTTGTGTCTGTTTGTTGGGTAACTTGTTTTATAAGGAGATTGATGGAAACGTTGCATAATTAATAGAGGTGTATTTGCATTGTTATTGTAGGGCCAAGAATTGTACTTAAAACATGAAATTTACCTTATTCACTGTCAGTGAAAGTACTACACAAGAATGAAAGTCTGATTTATATCCATAAAGTAAGTTTTGTGCTATTTCTGTGACTGTGGTTTCATTTCACCTATACTTCTGTTTCAGAAGGAGCCAACATTTTTTGTCTCTGTAAAATGCAAAAAAGTTATGCTTCTTCAAAGGCAGCATTTTTTTTCTGTTATGAGAATATTTGTATAAATACTATAAATTATTGTATAATTTATATTTATACTATAAATTATAAATAAATAAAATGTAAAAAGCATTATTTTAGCAGCATGATATTTACTGGATGAAATGGTGGCATTCCTACGACCTTAGTAATGGAGTTTGATTTAGACACTCACAGAGAAAACCTGTGAGGTGAAGAACAAAATTTAAAATCCATATAGTGCCCAAAAAGTATCATATGGTGCTATTACATACCTAATGACTGTCTCACTGATACAGATACGTGCCTTTAGATCTTCCAGAAACAAATCAATCAAGAATGTATTCCTTTTGTAGTTCAAAGTTCTGTAGTGTCTCACATAAAAAGAGAAACTAATCTGAAAACTCAAATTTGTTAATTCTAACACAAACCCCATCAGTCTGCTGAAGATTACCGAGCTGTATCTGTCTTCAGTGTATGTGATGTTAAATGGAATGAGTTTTTTGTTTCACAGAACAGACTACAAACAAATACTAATTTGTAATTAAGTGAGTCTTTTGAAATCGCGTATATTGTGCCTTCACAGAAGAGGCCAGATTTGCTGTATACAATAGTAATCTCACAGAAGTCTGCAGAGCTTCAAAAAGGCAATTTCCATGCCTGATGGAAAGGCGTAAGAGATTGTTCAACCCAGTTTTGAAGATTTAGGAACTAACTTGTTCAAATAAGATTTAATTAATCATATTGTGTACGATAATAGACTTTTAAGCTTTATTTCTTTCTGTATATTTTATGTAGAAACTTTTTTTAACTGAGATTGAGAATGATACAGAATAGCTGTCTAATGGTTGACCCAACTGGATTTTGGTTCCCTAGCACTTAAACATTAAAACAGCACTAAACTTAAAACATTGAAAGTACAAGTATAATTTTGGTGAATTTATTTTCAGTTGTAAAGTCTTCCAGAGTGTTAGACAATCTTTTATGATCTTTAACAACTGGGTCTTGTATTTGGTGTTCTGAGATACCTTATCTGAAAAATAGCAAAATATTTGCATTCATATGACTTTTTAAAAAATTTTATTTACATATGCTCTGTTTTTCTTATGTCAGAAATTCTATACTTAAAACAATATAGAACAAATAGAGCAATAGTGTTCTACAATAAATAGACATACACAGGAGAATGTACTGTTGCTCTGGACTTGATTTGATAGACTGTCCAAATGATAGACTTCATTTGGATAGACTTCAGAAGTTGGTGGGAAATAATCTCTCAGTGCCAGTCATATTGATGGTAAGAGCACAGCTTTTGCTGATCATTGATGATGACAGAATGTTAGATCAAGGGGAATTTTGAAGTAGTTCTAGAGAAGTTTAAGACTTGATCATAGCTTGTATAATTCCATGGAAAACTGCCCCTTTTGATACAGGGTCACTGAGGTTAACAGAAAGGGAAGAAAAAAATCAGTGGCAGGAAAGGGAAGCTATACACCTGTAATCCAGAAATCAGATGCAGAGTCTTAAGAATAGGGATAATTGATGGGATGATTATTATTATTATTCCACCACTGAAACCTTTAAAAGGATAATTTGGTTTGTATGGTATCTGTCTGTTTTATGTGTCTTTATATATATACGTATACATAAAACAGTGTCTTTCAAGCACAGGTTATATATCTGAAACAGGAGTTGCTCTGGATAGTTCCCATGCCTTGTTATTCAGAGGGCCAAATTAGATGATCAGACAGCGAAAATAAGTTTCTCTTGCAGTGAAGGAGTTCAATCTGTTTTTCTCAGAGAAAATCCTTTTTAATTTGAGATGCATTATCCACAGTCTGGACCAGAAGATTGAAGTGTCACATCACCACGTTCATTGTGACAATATTTTCTTCTCTTTCTAAATCTTCTCTGCTTCCCCCAAAGTGGTAGTTGGACAGATTGAACTAGTACAACCAGGAATGTGTGTTGCCTTTTAGAAAGCAGAGCTACTGTCCATGCTGTGGTCTTGAGAACCTGTGAAAAATGTTTGCTTTTTTCATCCTTTACATCTGCTTACCATGAAGTATTATGCATTGTAATACTACTAACATTTTTGTTCCTAAAAACAGTGGTTTGATACTACAGAAGTTTTTAATTCAAAGCAGTCTGTCCCAAGCAGGAAGCCTCTACCAAGAATTGTATTTGCTGCTTTGGACTGAATAAGTTGGCAAAATGAGCAGAAGGTGATGTTGAATTCTGCCAAAAGATAGATTGCAGAGCAACTCCTTGTCAAGGACAGCTTTAGGCAGGCAGAAGTGGTGTCTGTTCATTGTGCTCTAAGGTTGAAAATACATTATCAAATCTGGTGTGTTTTAGTAATGTTATCCTCAGTTGGCTCTCACTGCTAGGTAGCGTGTCACTGAGCTCTTCCCTTGGACACAAATACTTTCTGTGTGTCCTGACATGCTGGATGTGTTTTCTGGCTGAGAGAAGAGAGTTTTATATCTCCTTTTTTTTTTTTTTTGCATAGAGCTAGATTCTGTGCAAAGGTTTCCTCTGCTTAAAGCCACCTTGAATTTCTACCATCTCACCCGTGCTTAATGGAATTTATAGTGAGATGGTCACAAAATTTCAAGCGTTTGAAACAACAGGATTTCCCTGTAAAACCCAAATCTGTAAAGAAACAGCATGTTTCAGTTCACTTCTTGAAATGCAGAATCTGCTGACTTTCTTGCCAGTTTGTTTGGCGAGAAGCCGTGGGTCCTGGTGTCTGCAAACCAGAACATTGTTCACAAAGAATTGCTAAGCCTGGGACTGCAAAAAAAACCCCAAACTGAACCAGTTTTGACTAAAACTGTGAGAGATTGGGGAGAAGATTGTGAAGACTAGCTCTAGGGTTGGGCTGCTATGTGGGTGACACCTGAATGTTTTGGCTTCTCATTAGTGGCAAAGGTCATTTTGGGCTCCCTCAACCTCCTTGGAACAGACAAGAAGTTCTTGAAACTTAAAGGGATTCTAGGGTCTCATTGAACATCAAGACAGGTAGCTCTCTTTCAGATCTGGAAATATCAAAATGTAAAATAATTAAGCATATCCTTTCTTTAGAAAGCTTAGCAGATGTTTAAATACAAATGTAAATCCCTGAAAGGCTAAGAGAGTCAAAAGCTTGCAGAGTTTGCAAGAAACTCTCCAGTTTGACTGAATATGCTCAAATTTGATGGGCAGAACATCTTAAAATGTTGCATCTTGTGGAGAAGCAGAACAACTGGCTTTTTAGGAGAGAATAGTTTTCTCCACCTCCTGTGATTGCTGTTGCTAACATTTTTTAAATGCCAGTTTTTCCCAGGAGGCAAGAGAGATTAAACAGCACCCGCTTCTAATAATCCACCCGAGTGCTTGCTGCTAAAACATGGCCTGAATTTGAGTAGATGCTTCGTTAAGGCTCCCCACCTGCCTTTGATATCTGGCTTTAGCACAGGCTCCCTGTGTGATCATAAGAATTCATTTAAGGCAGGATTTTCAAAGGTGTCATCTAAGTAACCTGGGTGCCTGCGTTTCGAGAGAGGCTTAATCACTTATGGCTGGATTCTCAAGCGGCCTTTGAAACCTAGAAAACATGATAATTTTTAATCAGTTTTCAGAAGCCTGCTTTCAGGTCTGCTAAGGAGACTGGAAAGTTCCGTTATTGAGTTCAATAGGAAATGGGTTAAGTCCAAATAATACATTGATGCCTCCCTATTTAATTTTTTCTATGCCTTCGACCTGGCAGCAGAGAGTAAAACCTCTTTGATGCAATCTGTACAGCCATTCTGTAAACTGTAACAACTTGCAGTGATGTGTGTTTTATAATGATCTTTTTCATCCTTGCTGCAGCTGAAACAAGGATGAAATGCAACAGAATCCGTTAATAATGAAACATAAGTGCTATGATGAAATTTTAAAGATTCAGGTCCATAAGTGAGAGGAAATACCTCAGATAATTCATGCAGGTACATATAGTGCAATAATTCTGTGACCCAAAGATACTTGAAAATAAAATCTATGGATTCCACGAATACTGGTGGGAGAAGAACAAAAACTAAATATAGATCAGTTACTTAAAAGTTACAGTGTTGTATCATGTTCACTTTTATGTGGTGGATTTTTGCACTACTGCCAAACTGGGTGTTTGATCTTCTATTTGCTCCACCTTCAGCTTTTTGTCCTCTTACCTTATATTCTGGAGGGAGCTAACACAACTAAATCTGGTTTTGTGCATGGTGAGGGGGAGTTCTAACCTCCTGTTTCAGCAACAGCAACGAATTATATTAGAAAAAGTGACCGGGTCTTAGTTATGGAAAATAATTATGATCTTTATCCCTTTAGTCTTTGCTCATGTGATTGCTCCTACTTGGTCAGCATTGCCATACTCATTCAAGATGCTCTCTTGGACAGTTCCCTAAATCAGATGTTGTTTTAAAATTAATTTATTTAAAATATTTAAATATGAAATTCTTGTTTATCATCCAGTTTCTGAACCTTTGTCCTTATGCCTTCAGGCTTTTCTTCAGCTGAAGGCCGTATAGTTGTTTAAAAGCCAATCATAGAACCATAGAATATAGAATGGTTTGAGTTGGACCTTAAAGATCATCAAGTTCCAACCCCCCTGCCATGGGCAGGGACACTTCCCACTGGAGCAGGTTGCTCAAAGCCCTATCCAGCCTGGCCTGGAACACTTCCAGGGATGGGGCATCCACAACTTCTCTAGGCAAACTGTTCCAGTGTCTCACTGCCCTCATAATAAAGAATTTCTTCCTAATATCTGATCTAAATCTCGCCTCTTTCAGTTTAAAGCTGTTACCCCTCATCCTATCACTCCACTCCCTCTTAAGGAGTCCCTCCCCATCTTTTCTGGAGGCCCCCTTTAGGTACTGGAGGGGGATACAAGGTCTTCCTGGAGCCTGCCCTTGTCCAGGCTGAACAACCCTGACTCTCTGCCAGTCCCCATAGGAGAGGTGCTGAAGCCCTCTGATCATCTTCATGGCCTTCAAGCAAAAGAAAGAAGTACCGATTTTGTTACATAACTCCAGAAGTTTTAAGAATAAATTGTGGCAAAGGTGGTAATACAGCTAACAAGACTGTCACCTGGATTATACTCTTTTTTCATTCAGTTTACTGAAGCAGTTGTATTCACGTAAAAGTAGCCATCCAGTGTACTGAGAGTCTTTGCTTCTAGTAGTGTGATGTAAGTGGGACTAAATCAGGTAAGCAATGGCAGAAGTGTGCAAAAAGATTTTACAAGACTACAGTTGATTACAACTGCAGTTGATTTCTCTGTTCATTGATAACTTAATGGAATAGATTGGATTGAACCACTACACTTTTTTTTTTTTTTTTGGAGGGATTAGAAGTGGAAAAAAAAAGCACTTTTATGACAAGAAATTTACTTTCAGTTATGATCAATTTAAATATTTGTAATTAGAAACCAATGATTTTCAAATCTTTAACCTTAAAAAAATTCAAATATTTAGGCTTCTTTGCAATTTATTAATTTTCTGTTACCATAAAGGCTAGTAATTGAAGGTGTACATTGTAGGCTTGTAAATGAAGGTGTAATTTTTTGTGTGCATTTCCTATTTCCATATTGACAAAAACGGGGCAGTAACGTGTGAAGAGTGCAGAATGAAAAACCAGCAATCACATTACGAACTCAGCGTACGCTGGTTAAATAAGTGCTAAGTATTTCTGTCAGCCAGAAGGTGGTAGCAGAATTCTCCTGTAACAGCTCTGAATTGTGTTCCAGCAGGCATTCTCGATACAAAGTGATTTTGAAATGCAGTTCAGAAAACATATTTTTTTCAGTAGCAGGAACAAATAACATTGACATTTTTTTCATTTGGCAGCATCTTTGAGTAGAAAAGTGTCTGCACTTACGCCTGAGATGTCATGCATTGGGAATGCGTGTGGGATCTGTTACTTGAGTTTTGTCTCTGTTTTTTTGCAATTGTAATTATGATTTTTACAGACTTTTTAATGCCAAAGGGAGCCATTTATGGGCTGAAATGACAAGAGATTTGTTTTGCTCATGGTATCGCAAGACTGGAAGATGTCAGTATCATGAGAAGACCAGATCACACATTATTTCCATCCAGAGGAATTCTGTCATTCTCTCACAGAAAGGAACCCAAATGCAGAGAATGTTATCCATCGGCTGGGACTGATGCAGCACCACACTCATACTCTTAACAAGTGTAACAACTTGAAGATGCAAAGGCACGCTTTATTACTGTGGTTTATTATTTTGTGATGGCCTTGTGATACTCATGTGACCCCCTGGTAAGTCAGTTCCCAGTGCAAATAGCCATTCCCATTTCAGCAGAGACACTTCATCCCTGAGAGGAACTTGTAAGAAATGCAGGTTCTGGAGCACTGCCTGTCTCTCATTTTCTTTTGAACCATTGTATCACGGCTCTGATGATACCCAGTACTCCTCGGCAGACTTCTTTAAGAAATTGTTCTGTATCGTAGAGATAGTTTCTATGGTAACTATAGTCATGGAGGTTTTTTAACTTAGTGGACAGTTTGGAAATGGAGGGAGCAGAGTTTTAATGTGACATTAAGAAGAGACACCACAATAAAATAAACTGGGAAAATAAAGCATTGTCTGCTTGATCTGTTTATCAGTAAACTGAAACAGCAGTTCAAGAGAGCATCAGTCTCACTGCCTGACTTCTGAGGCAAGAAGGCTGGAGCTGCTGGAGCTACACAGGAAAGCGAAGAAAAGGAAGAGCCCCAGAGCAAGCCCTGCTACTCTTACAATTTTGCAACTGATGGTCTTCTTAAAATCAGCTGCTTTTTAGAGTGACTGCAGCTTTCATGGTCTTCTCCTGCCAAAGTTCTGACAGAGGAATATATTCACTCAGTATTAAAACAACAGAGCATTTAATGTGTGCTCCTCTCCCTCTTTCTAGTGCTTCACAGTATAAATATAAAATTGTTTGGGGCAGTATGTATAAGACAGTGTGTATGGAACTGGTAGTGGAGCCACAACAATTACAGTGATGAAGATACTCAATGAGCTGATGAGAGCACAGCAAAATATGTCAGGAAATGCAAATAATAGGTAGATATAGCTATTAATGTAGATACAGAATATAGATATTAGAATACAGATCTAAAAAGACTCAATATGTATGCGTGTGGAAAACGTGCCAAGATATTGAGGTAATCACAAAGTTCAGACGTCTGTTTTGCATGCATGCAGGGAAAGCATATTCATGAATAAGGTGTCTTTTAGGCCAAAATGGAGGTGTTGCAAAGATGCCAGAAGTAAAATTGTCCATGGATTACATCATAACACCTGGGCATTTGAAAAATCCCAGAATAGTTTTGCCAACAGCTCCATTTTCCATTTTTTGTTGAGGCAGGAACTAGGAGAGAGTTAATCCAAAATGAACTTAATTAAAATACAAATGTTTGTGTAATTAATACTAAATTTCCTCGGATTATACTTAGAAGTCATCACCAGTTCTCTGTCTTTATTTAACTGTTTCCTCTCAAAAGGAGACAAAATGTTTATTTTGGGGAACCAAAACAATTATAGGAAATCAAAACAAGTTGTTGTAGGAAAAGATGCCATTAGTGGAGTGCCCTGGCATGTTTCAGTAGTTACAAACAATGCATTCTTCTTCTCTGAAAAAAAGAAGGGGGGAAAAAAAGACCACCTTATTCAAAAATGCTTTGTGAATATGGAGTTCAGTTCCATGTAGTACTGAAGTGCACAGTGACTGCACTTTCAAATATGCAGGGTACAAAGACATAGTTTCTAGATAAGTACAAGTGAATATTTTATAAATAATAGGTAATTCCTTTATCTCCAAGTCTGAGAGAAGTCCTAATGGAACTCAAAGTTGTTACCATTTGCTCTAAATTGGTACTTGGCATCTCCTTTGAGATTACTGAATGTTATTTTATCTTCATATAATGCTGAATGACTATTTGCCGAAAAACTGATACTCTTTCAGATGCCATATGTTGGACAACAAATTAATTGGGGTATCTGAACTCTATTAGTCATCTGAAATGTCTTGGTCTATATTTCCTGCTCTTACTGCCTTATTAATGTGGTTGTGGCAGGAGAGTAAGAGGGCAGAGAAGAAAATGTCAGTGCAGTTATTTGCAGGTAATGCTTCCATCTGGAGAGCAACGAATCTTGCAAAGAGGCTGGAGTGTACAAACCTGCTGTGGAAAAGACCACATTTTGTAAAGTATCCTCTGCTGACACCTTTGAAATACTCCTCCGTTGCTGGCACCGAGAGACCAAGGAATGAGGAGACCCAACTGCTGCTTGTCCTCCATGCTGCTCGTGTTTCCCTTTACCCTCTAGCACTGACAGAAGCAGAACCCGTAGCCTGTGTCTATTTAACTGTAAATAAATGGATGTGTCAGTCAGTGAGAAATTTTAAAAAGGAGGGAAGCTGTGCAATTGATCATATGTAACCAATATGAGGAGCAAAGCACTGAAACTGCTGACACGGATCCTGTTGCCAGGTGTGAGTAATTATTAGAAATAGGACTGGCAAAACCAGGGTACTTGTAATTTAAGTTGCCTTGTTGGACTCACAGTTCTCCAAAGAAAGGTACAAATAGTCATCTGACCAGGTGTTTAAGCCTAAATCCATAATAAAAGTAATTAGTTATTGCATAAAGTACACGAGTAGGCAATCAATTACTAGAGGTCTGGAACAAAGTGCTGATATTTTTGTGTTAGAGAAGCCAGAGATCCTTGTCTTTAGACACTTGTAGATGGAGCATAGACCCCAGTGGGTGCAAGTGCTTTGCCCACTGAACTTGTGCTGACAGTCATAGAAGACTATGGGGGCTTTGGAACAGCTCTTCTGAGCAGATGCTCATCCGGAGAACAAGGGATATGATGGTCAAGTCTGCCTTAGGATGATCTCAGAACCAAAGGTCTGAACAAGAATAGTATCACACAGTAGTACATGGTGGTGGATGTACTTCTGAGCAATGGGCGCATACATTAGAGCAGGTCTGAGGAGAAATCCTGTAAGTCCTGGTGGACAATAGGACGACCATGAGCCAGCAATATGCCCTTGTGGACAAGAAGGCCAAAAATGGCATCCTGGGGTGCATCAGGAAGATCAGACCAGCAGGTTGAGGGAGGTTATCTTTCCTCTCTACTCTGCCCTGGTGAGGCCACATATGGAGTACTGTGTCCCGTTCTGGGCTCCCCCATTCAAGAAAGACAGGGATCTGCTGTAGAGGGTACAGCAGAGGGCTACAGAGATGATTAGGGGCCTGGAGCATCTCCCTTGTGAGGAGAGGCTGAGGGACTTGGGTCTTTTTAGTCTGGAGAAGAGAAGACTGAGGGTGGATCTGATCAATGTTTATAAATACTTAAAGGGAGGGTGTCAAGAGGGTGGGAAGGGTATTATTTCAGTGGTGCCCAGGGATAGGACAAGAGGAAATGGGCACAAACTTGAACATAAGAAGTTCCATCTAAACATTGAGGAGGAATTTTACTTTGAGAGTGGCAGAGCACTGGAACAGGCTGCTCAGGGAGGTGGTGGAGTCTCCCTCTCCGGAGACATTCAAGATCCACTTGGACATGTTCCTGTGCAATCTGCTCTAGGTGGACCTGCTTTGGCAGGGGGATTGGACTAGATGATCTCAGAGGATCCTTCCAACCCCATTTCATTCTGTGATTCTATGTGAACTACATGTGTAGTCTGAGCAAAACAGCACCTGCTTGAGGATGTGTTTGTGGTCTAGATAAACTGACACACTCAATTCAAAAGGTGAACATTATGCATGGTTAGATTGACAATAGATTTTCTTAACTTTTAGTTTATTTGGGAAATTGTCTGGGGTTTTCTTCCCAAATTGTTGCTCGGTTCTCTAGAGTTGATGGCAGTTTCCTTTCTGTGTCATTTGCCTTTATTACAGTGTGCCATGATCCCTGCTTAGCATCATCACAGAAAACTATAGCAGGAACAAAATATTTATCTGCACATTACAACCTGTTTCTGAGATTAAGGTGACGAGATGTGTATTTTCCTTACAATCTTCTAGTCATTTGAGTTACTATTCCACATTGTAAAAACAATCTCATCAGTAAGAGCTGTGAGATTTCCCTGTTTTCACAGTTATGTGAATGCCACCCTTCCTGAAGTAATAATCTCTCGTTAACCTTACATTTGCTGCTCTTTCAGATTTCACAGACAGAACTGACACTGCTGACAGCTTGATAAACTGTTTGCCACTTACAATGGCTTTGCTTCTTCCAGGAACTCTTTTTCCTGTGTATACTCACTTTGAAGAACCACCCTGATTTTAATTTGAAGCTTCTGTGCAAATTAGGCAGCCTTTCTTGCTGCAAAGTTATCGAGGTTAAAAAATGTGAAATTCTGGCTCGAGAAAATGTTGCCCACAATAAAAGAAGGTTTGTGTGGAAGAATAGTTCTGCAGCACTAATAATATGGATGCACCTTTATGTAGCTCCTAGTTTCATGTATAGGTTTTGGCAGTAAGACGATACAGATGAAGATATGGTTTTGCAAGTTAAATCAGAGCTTTTAATTTCATGATCTGCTTTGAAATTTTTCTACTTGGTTTTTAGGTAACTTGGTGACAAATTACCAACAGGTGGTGCTGCCGCACTAAATCCAGTGTATTCAGTCTTGATTCAGGAAAGGAATGCTGGCACTTGTATTTCAACAACCCAGCAATTTCTCAGGCTTTAAGAAAAATATTATGAAATATTACTCGGGTAATAATCTTTTCCATGTATTCCTGGGAACATAATTACAATAATGATTCAGGATCTTTTACTATAACAGTGTTATTGTGCTTGTATGTAACATCTCTCAAAACAATTAGACTCATTCCACATGGGAAAAATCTTGGACTCTGTGACTCTCCTTGCCATAGTCTTGTAATATGGAATGAACATTTTCTTAATACTTGCTGAATAAGTAAATATTTCCATACATAATGCTTGGGAACAGAGAGACAGAAAAATGTCTTGTCTGAGTCATGTGGGAAGTCTTCGTCAAGGCAAGGAATTAAATCCAGGTAACTTGTGTCATACCTAATTTACTTGCTGTTGGTCAGGTGCTCCTTTCTCAGGAAATAATTTGGGAAAGGATGTGTGTCCTGTCTGACAGAAATCAGTGTAACATCAGAATAAGCAGGAATGTGGGTACGTTACCTCAGCCCTCTTTTCCAGGAGCAATGAGGCATAACTATTCTGTTACGTTTGTTGTCATTAGTCAGGGCTACTGCTTGTTTGTCTGAGGCTACCAATAAACACAATGTGATTTATGCAAAACTGCTGGAGGGATGGCTAGACTCCAAAAGCACGGTTTAGCCTTTATTTGGCAGTTGTTTGCTTAATGCAGAAAAATGTGCATGAAAGCTATGAAAAATGAATCTGTGCTGTAACACACAGCTTGTAAAATCCATTTGATTTATCCTGCAGAAGATATTACAGTATGAAGGAATAATGAAGACAATGCCTACCTTCATTGTCTTTTATTTTTTTGTTATGCTGTCATCTTCCATATTATTGCACCGAGTTCTGGCCTGCATGGAGTCGTCTTGACCAATAAAATGTCTGTATAATCAAAGATGATCCGTGATGCTGAGCTTTGAAAAGGACATTTTTTTCCATCTAATTTGTAACATATGTGGAATTTTCTTTCCCTTGTATGATTACACTGATTTTGTCCTGAGCCACATGAGAGAGATGCAGTGGTGCAGGGTAGTAGAGTGTTTGAAGAGGCATCGTTACCTCTCAGAAGTAGGGCATCGACTGTTGCTGCTGCGTGACTATCATAGGCTGATTATTGGCTCTGCCCTTTGTTCTGTGGGTAATCTAATGCAATGTTTGCCTTGTTGGGGTCTCTGAATCTCTGGAAATCTTTGGGCCACTTCCTTAGGGTCCTTGGACTTGGAGAAGGTATCAGAAAAAGAAAAGCTTATTGTTTAAATGTGATATACATGGTCTACCATTTCTGATGAAAAAATAAATATGTTAGTGTTCCACAAAATAGTAAAGTTTGAAAATCATTGATCTAAACGATGCTCCCTGCAGAAACTGGAAGTGCAAGAGTGAGTACCACAGGTGTAAAAATGTAGAAACAGAAGTGCTACATGCTGAGAAGGAAGCCCAAATTTTTCTGACCTGGCTGAAAAGGGCTAAGAAGAGAATTGCCTGCAGACTCTGGAATGGCAATTCTGACTATTGGATTTGTCTCCATTCGCTTTTTAATTTGGATCGAGTACGTTTTTGAAGCGAATCTTCCGATGATCCCAGTTTCTGTGCTTCCATTTTAAGTGGTCTCAGAGCTAGAACCATCTTAGATGAAACCCAGCTAGAAGAGTACTCCAGGAGCACACCTAGCCCTTTTTAGTTGGTAGTGAGCGTGCAGGAGTCAGGACAGGACTAGTAGTCTGAATGAAACCCCCTGAAATGCATGTGGTCTGGGCATTACATCCTCAGCTGTAATTTTGGTCTGCTGACAATGCTTAGCTGGTAGTGTGCAATGGGGTTCCACCACTGGGGTTCCACCACTGAAGACTGGGCCAGTCTTCAGACTGAGGTGCATGACATGCTTTCAAAGTGGCCGCCTCTGAAACAGGTTGGCTCTCACAGATGTTTCTGTTGTAGCTGAGACCTGGGTGGGCACTAATTAACCTGGAAATTGCTGGGGAGAGAACAGCACTGTGCTGAACTGAGCTCCAGCCAACCAAGGGGATCAGCATGAGTGGCAAGTGGGCTCTGCCACTGAGAAAAAGGACAACTGAAGGGCCAGGGACCAACTGGCTGACCAGCAAGAAAGCAAAGGTCTCAAGAAACTTGAGGAGTGAGGTGTGTTGGAGACTCCTGCTGGAGTCCCAATCATGCATTGTTGTTCCTCTAAAATGTTGGTATTGTCTTGCCCAAATATTTTATTTTTTAAAACTTGCAGGTCCTGGTAAACACAAGTTGGTTTAGCTCTCCTACATAGTGTGAATAATTCTCTTCATTGCTTGATATTGCTTCCTTCAAGGTATTTAAACTGTTTTATCATCTCCCTTCAGGCTCCTTTTATCTGACAGTATATATTAGACTCCTGTTTTCTCTATTTTTTTTGTCACAGTTTCCAATCTTGCTTTCATTTATTTGCCTATCTCTGTCTTTAAATATGTGGGATAAGCTGGCATACTGATACGGCCTTTTGTAAGGTAATAGAAAATTTCATATAATTCTAGGTAGGTCATTACTGCATCATATGAAGCCCCTCAAGATTCAACTTGGACTGTTTTAAAGGCGCCTGCTGTTCTGGTTTCTTTTACATACCCAGCTTTGTTAAATTATATATCTAACGGAGAGGGTTTTGGTTTGGGAATTTTTTTGGTTTTATTTCAGCAAGTAAGATCTTCAGAAAATGTGGTTATTTAAGTGACTTGTCTGAAATAATTTTTTTTGCATGATATTTGTTCTCTCTTGTTTACAGAGAAGGTCTGCAAAGTCTGCAGCCCTGCAACAGGACTGGTATGGATGTCTCTGCACATGGGCATAATCTCATTAGTATCACCAGCACTTTTTACAGGCATTACGGTGCACCAATATAAATCCAATTTAGGGATTAAGACATAGCTATGACAACACACAAATGGAAAGACAAGCCTTAGCTAAGGCAGTGATGCATGGCTGGAAGATGAGAGACCGCAAGCATACGTGGAAATGGGAGATTCACAGGTTGCCCAGAGACATTGTGCCACCTCTGTGTCTGGGAGTTCCAAGGACCAGAGTGGATAAAGCCCCGTACAACCTGGTGTGACCTCAGAGCTACCCTGCATTGGGCAGAAGATTAGACTAGATACCTGAGGTTCCTTCTAACCTGAATTTCCCTGTGATCCAATGAAAAATAATGGCTACAGATCTACATGGTGATGTATGGGAAAATATTAATAGCCCCCTGGAATAAATTAGTGTTTACTGAGCTTCCTTCCATAGTTATTATTATATTATATTTGTAGCACCTCATGAAAGAAAAGATTTTCATTTCTTTAACAACCAGTTGCTCCCATAATACATACTATAGAATATTTGCCACCACTTCAAGGTGGCAGAACCAAATTTACAAACATCTATAGATGTTTACGGTTGAAAATAGAGCCTGATTTGGAACCATAGCACATTTTATAGGTAGCTTGCTAAAGCAAATAACCTTTTATATGACCGTTTGAATCAGTCAGGATTTATCACTGTGAAGGGGCCAGAGCTGTAAAATATAACAGGCCATAGACTCCCTACTAAAGAATCTTCTAGACTGCTTTAAAATCGTACAGCATTTTATAATCCTATAGCAAATTCTATAGTACCTTTCTGTACATGGTATGGATTGCCTACTTACAGAGAATAACCTTATGTTCTGAACCATCAAAACAACTGCTTTTGGGGTTTTTTTTGTGGTTTGGGTTTTGGTTTTGTTATTTTTGTGGATGGAAGTATATTTCAGAAGATCTTCCATCTAAGTGTAAGTTTAGTCCAAGACTGCTTGGCATATGAAGTTGTAAGAGATCATGAGACTCGACTGCATTGAACAGACTCATGTGAGGTAATTCTAAATGTGATTTAAATCAAGAAGGGGGTCAAGTATATTACATCATGGTCGAATGAGATGAAGGATGTTGATGTATTCAGGATGAATTCACTGGAAAAAAACCCCAGCCTTTTAAATAAACAGAACTAAGGCACAGTTTTATCAGAGAGAAAAATTTTTGATGTAAACATGCTTGGTATATCCACAAGGGTTTCCACAGAAGAGAACTGACTGAAGAAACCATCTCTTGACTTATGCTTTGAGTTACAAGTCCCTTATCTCCATTTTGCAGTGCAATCAGATGGGTCGATTCCTCTAACGACAGGGTAGACACTCATTTTCCTTCCTTCTCTACCGTCCTTCTCCCTCTCTATTTTCTTTTCCTTCCTTCCTGTTTTTCGGTCTTTTTTTCCTCCTTCCCCTTCCTCTCCCCCTCTTTCTCACCTATCTGTAAAATGATACCCTACAAACAGAACTTTCCCAAACATCCAGTATGTTACTACTATGTTAATACAGATTGAAAGGGAATGAACCATAAAATCATTGACAAAAAAATCCCAGTACGTATCACATGGAAGCACAGTACTCAGAATAACGTGGGTTTTTTGTTTATTTCTAAGGAAGAGTTGTGATGATATATAAATTAAAGGTAGGAGTAAAAGACAGGAGGCCTCGAATGCTGTGTGAATAATATTTCTATAATTCTGAACAATGAATGTAAGAGTTTTTTGTAAGACTCTATAGTGGTCATACAGGAAACCATACCCAGTTCTGTCCAGACATTTAAAGTGTCCATTTAGGGCTTCTGTTCAGGATGTGTTACTGATGACCCAACACACTGGTGAACGGAACATCACAAAACTGACAGACAACGTTGTTGAGTCACCTCAGTTGAGTACAGGGGGTGTAGTTACTCACCCTTCCCAGACAAGTCAACTGAGAACATCAAGTCTAATGTTCTTTAAATTATGAAAAGAATTATTTATTGTCTTATGGCTAGAGAGTATGGTATATTCAGCAGCGGGGCTTTTTGTTTTCTTTTTATGTATGGTGCTGAGAATAATTGAGCATCGAAAAATCCTGTTTAGGACTGTAATAACAATTAATCAAAATTGAGCATGTTATGAAATATGGCTTGGATTTTCATCTGATGCAAATCAGCTCTTGTTTGAAATCAATAGAGCTGTGGCAATTTATGCCAGCAAAGGGCTTGTCTCTTTTTCTTTTGAATGAATAATATACCCAAGTATTAATTTTTCTTTTTTATAGTAAGTGCCAGATTTCAACCTGTTCATTCACAAAGCTGTGGAACACAACCAGTTTTAAACCACTCTGTCTATCATAATTCAGTGCTTTCTAGCATAAGCTTTCTCATTGTCCATTTTAATCTTCAGTGTCACTCAGGTGAAATAATGTAATTGTGAGTTTAGTCATGCTGCTAGTCTGAAATTAAAAGTTAAACAAGACTAGAATCTTTTCTTATCTATGCCTCCAAAAATATGGTGTAATGCTCATGAAATCTTAAGTGTTACAGTAGTGCACTTGGATATTTACTGACATGAAAGAAAAGAGCAAACCTGGGCTGATGAGGAGCTGTTTTTTGACAGAGATGGAGAAGTACTTTGTCAGAAATAATGCTGCAGCATTTTAGCAGCACCACAACAGATCTCAGCAGGAGACCTTAGAGAGGGGGTGGCGGTTATATTTTAAAACAAAGCTGATTTAATTTATTCATTCACACATTCCCACAAGCACATAAAGCACCAAAACGTTTATGTCCAATAGTTTGTCTACCCTCAGAGCATCAAGATGCTGGTGTGCATGCAGGCAGACTGTGGTTCCCTGTGGTGACAAAGAGGACAAGAGAAATGGGCCAGTTTCTCTTCAGATCTTCTGGGTTCATCTTAAGTTGATGATTTTGGATATGCTTTTTTTGATCCCCTTATAAAATGACAGGGATTAATCTTTGCATCCTGTCCCACCTGTGAATCATCAGGATTTACTCACTATTGTTTGTTTCCCAGCCTGGGGTATCTTGAGAAGAAACATGGAGGTATGCTGGGATCTTGATGACTTCCTGATCTAAGTGACATCAACACATGTCATTCTTCTAGCCCTCTCTCCTCTAACTCTCTGCTGCAATTTTCTACACGAAACACATGCTGTTCTCCTAATATTTAATGTAGACATTTATGATGAGCTGTGATGCTGAAAAATAAATTAATAGGGGTATTACAGAACTGATATCAAATTTTTGTCATAAATTGTTCTATTAAATATCGGTATATCATCACTGGTGTATTATTTTTCACTAGAAGGAATATTGCAGTAGCAGGACTATGACAAAGGTACATTAAGCTTATCTCTTACTTAATCCATAGCTGAGTATACCTCATAACATGGGTAATTGCTGTTAAGAATGATTAACATAATCTGTATCTGATTTCTTGGGACTGAATTAATCTCATCTAACTATAGACATCTACAATGCCGACGTTTGCTTTTGAGCTACCCGAAGTTCTATGTTAGTGGTGAAGAGAAATGGGCAACTCTAAGGTGCAGTTCTTTTGACCTATTTTAAATGCCTTCTTTAGCATAAGAAAAATAAACACTAAAAATATTTATTTCCTCCCACTGATTATAAAGGAAGCCTATAGAGAGTAGTTCAAATACAGAAATCTAGTTTGTAAATATCATCCCAAATGTCTGCTCTGTGTAATAATGGCCCCACAACTATTATTGTGACCAGGTATGGACAAAAATAAAATTTGCCTGCTGCACCCAAAAGAGTCACATCAGTGATGGAAATATTTCTGCAATATAAAGAATTTGAATTAAAGTGCTTTTTTCCATATGTATAGGAAGGAGGGATTCACTTCCTTTGGGGGGTAATTAAATGTATTTCCATTTGCTGTAAAATCCATTTATACAGGGGGAGGATTTGATCCAGAATCTCCATTTTTCATCTGGCACATGATAAAAGTCAATCAAATGACTTCTGCACATCACAGCATTTGTATTCAATTTTCTTCCTAATGATACCTAAATTGATAAACTGTTTAGGTCCTCTGGCAGGTGGAGATCAGCACCCATCACAATTATCAATGGTAATTGCATTGTGGCTTGTGTCTTCAGTATTTAGTTTTTTTAGTGGTGACTGCCATAGTTTGAACGACTGCTTCTCTTGCTGATTTAAAGGCTCAGATTTTTAAAGGCTCAGATAATTTTCCAGATGACTGATGCCTACCTTTGTCATCACTGGTGGTAAGTTGTAACAGCTGTGAAACTCAGTTCAAGCATTATAGCTAAGAATTGCAAATGTGACTACACATTTTCAGTGCTCACTCTGAAATACTTCTGGCCAGCCAGAATGTCATGGGTCTTCCTGATGGCACGGCTGACAGCTCCATACTGGTGGCTGAATACCCTAGTAGGTCCAAGATAGTGCTATATGCCTAAGTTTTGGCAATTCAGTCCTGCTCCAGCTGCTTTGGAAATTCTTGGACAAAAATACCAGATAGCTTTTCTTGAGCTCTGTTTCAGTAAGGTAAAGGAGAGAGTAAACAATTTGTCATGAATGGGATTCCCTTTGAATGATTCAGGGCTCATTCCTCTACTGAAATCCACCTTTCCTGCCCCCTCAAAACCTCAAACCCCAAGCCCTGTTCAACACGTGTAATTACTATTATATCTGATCCAGATGTTAAAAAATAACAAACTGGTATTTAAAAAACAGTGGAAACATTTTAGCAAAATTGAGTGAAGATGGTCACAAATGTACATTGTCTGACACTACAGTTTTTGACTGTAGCACACATGTTAACAAAGCAAGCCTGATTCTTTCTTTTTCCTTTATTCCAATTTTTTTAATGCTAATTTCTTCTTAAAGACCTTAGCAAGTCATCCACTTGTGATGTTCAAAGAGCTTGCCTACAGGAAAGGCTGAGTTTTCTGCAAAAGCATGTAAGATGAGGAACACTGGTTAATATTTACTGGCTTACAACAGCAAATGCTAAATAATAATCCGTTGCACAGCAACACGAAAGTCAGAATATTGCCCAAAACTACAATTAGTCCTTGAGACTTTCTTCTGTTCATAACTGCTTCTGCCAAAGCAGATAAAGAAGAGAGGGGGTGAGAAACAACTGCTCCTTCAAAATAAGAGCTGAGAGCAGAAAGAGCGATTGTACCATGTGCCATTTGAAATGGAGAGAAATTCTGTAAGAAGAGTTAAGCTTGTCCACAGGACAAAGCTCCTGAAAGCATCTCACTCCCAGAGCTCTGCTGCAGAGTGAACTCCTCTGAGGTGACAATGGACAACAGCACAGGGTTCAAGGGCAATGCCCTGTGTTGGTGAATGTTTGAGAGGCAAGCCTAGCAAAGACTACTCAGCTTCTTAGGGAAGCCCTTTTTGCAAGAAGAGATATGAATATCACTGCATGAAATAGGCTTGATGACTGCTTGTACAGCCTTTCTGTAGGAATAGCTGGGGCTTTGCTATTGATCTCAAGTCAGTATCATGTAAAGATGCTTGATGTAGATGAAAAAGCATGATTTAACTTTCTTATCAGGAAGGTCTACTGGAGTTTTTCATTCTCTCTTTAGAGAACTTGCTACATCCACTGAGTGGAAGCCTTGACAAAAATTGAAAAACAAAAAATCGGGAAAGAGGAAGTCCTTAGAGTAAAATTCTCAATAATGCTTCCCATCATGTTGACTCTATCGTTCTAATTTGCACCGAAATTGACAACACACTCTTTTGTTCTGTCTTAGCCCCCTGCTTAATGATTCAAAAGATATGATTTTAACTTAACTGAAGAATGTGGATTGCAGGCTCTGTTACATTATGTCAATACTTGTGTTATTAGTGCTACACTTTCATATTGCTTAGCATCATGATTGCTCTCCTACTGTAGTCCACGCTGAAATTTTACACAGCAGTAAAATCAGGTCTTGCCTTCCTTATGTACACATTATATTAGAGCCAATGGCTCAATTGCAGCTGGGTGCAAGATCAGGCCCTGAAATTTGAAATAACCTTTGCCAAATCCATAGTCAACAAAATCAACATTATTAGTGGTATAGTTTCTCCCATATGTCACCAAAACTCTGAAGAGCATATTTGGAATAATCCAATATTTAATGAAATCTGAATTTTATATGTGACAGATACTGACGCAGATTGAATAAGGCAGAACACAGTATTTTCAGGCAAGTGTTATTGATGCTGAGGACAAAACTTCCTTGACTTTTAAGACATCTCTTTTAGAATCTGTATCACAGCCTTCCTTCCAAACCCCTATCATTCTTCATTAGATCACAGTGAATATTGATATAGAACAGAATAAATATCCACATGGTGGTGTTTTATCAGGACCTCTCTGGATTTATGCCTTCATTGCATTCTTATGTTTTTGTAGTCCAGTGTGTAGAAAGAAAATGCCTAGATGTTTTTGTGCTGCATATTTCATGTCAGAAATGCTGGGAAAATATGGAGGGGTTGAGGGGGAATTCTTCTCTCTGCAAATGGCCAATATAAGCTGAGTATATCATATAAACTCTATGCCGTGCTACCAGTGTGGCTTAAATAACTGAGGGTCCTCTCCTTGCTGTCTTCATAGAATAACACATTTTACCAGTGTTGTTAAAATGAGTGTTTAAAAGTATGGACAAGAATTTAAAAGATGGCAGTGGAACTCTTACCCTGAAATTTTTCATACAACCCTGAGTCTGTGGAACTAATAGAATGGCAGGAGTAGAAACAGGGTAATTTACCTGCCGTAACTGAAGCAGCTGTAAATTTGAAAACCAAATCTGAATGAATAATCACAGGCTCCTTCTACAGTCAGAGTGTGATTCATCTCATGCTAGCACAGAAACTTTCAAACTAGCTCCCAGGACTCCAAAGTTTCAGAAGTCACCTCTTTACAGCCTTCTGCATTGCATATTTTCGGGACCCTGTTATTATACCCGTTAAGATTTTTTTAACAATTTCTTTCAAGTGCTCAAAGATAGCGATTCCATAATATTAAGGAGTAGACTTTCACAGTAAACAGGGACACATCAACCTCACAACACTATAAATTGGTTTCTTAATGGTAAATAAACCAATCTCTCACTTTGTCAGTCAGCAGTGGAATCTGATATTCCCTTCACTCCAAGTCTGATAATATTATTTATTATATACCCCCAGAGGCTGTTTCCACACTGATCTAACAGGCATTAACATCAACCAATCTACTTGCTAAATAGCTCTGAGATGCTTTATTGCCCAGCTCCCTGGTACTCTACTTTACTTGCCTACTAATACCAACCCCTTTTAACCTTCTGCTGACAGAGGGAATAAGTCATGGAAAGTCTCTTTCCTAAAACAGGGAAGTGCTGTTTTCACTTCATTTCTTTTGGAGCATGAGTTTGATCCACGGAAGTGGGGGTGGTGTTGGAAGCCAAGGGCTGGTGCATGAATAAGTCTAAACTGTTACAATTCTAATAAATGCAAAGGAGCTGTACCGACTTATACTGGCCGATGTGAAAGCCCAGAGCTGGGCTGGTCTTCTCATTTTGTGCTCTCCTTGCTAAGATCACACACACAAAAAAAGAGGTTTGGCAGGCCTAGGTTTGAGTAATAGGCTTTGCAGTGTGAATCCTTGTTCCAGAATGCATTTCACAAGGCATCAAGAACTGCAGCTCCCACACATTAGCAGGGCTGGGTGGAAAAATGCTCTCCATCATGGGAAAGAGAAGATTTTATGGCAAGGTGTTGTGGCTGTTTAAGAGGAGGACAGAAACCTAATCTTAGGGCAGATGGAGGCTTATGAATAGAAGAAGGATAGAAAATTTCAGTGTAGGGCTTGATGACTACACCAAGACAGATACATCCCTTTTATGAGTGAGGAAATGAAACAAAGTAAGACCACTTTGAGCTATTATAAAATGAATGTTTGGAGCAAGAAAAAAGGGAAATTTTGGCCTCGATGAAACTTTGCCATTAATGCACAGCACACGTCCTGCTCAGGACCCAGCTGTGGTGGGAGAAGAGGTTACCACCACCATTGTTCTCTTTGCTGTTGTTATTTGATGGTTGTTCCTGTAGTTCTACTTTTGTGAAATAACTGCCTTTAAGCAAAAGTATCTGGGTTAGAATAAACCACATAATATCCATAATTGGTGCTTCCTTGAAGGGGATTGAAAAATGCCATGTAAACTGCTCAACTGGTGGATGGAGAGAGTAATATCCTACTGGGATATGGCAACATGCAGATGAGACAGAATGATCCACGGGACAACTTGTCTGCTCTTGGCTTTGATAGTTGATAAAATCAAAAGATTCCCTGGGAAATATTGACTTCAAGGTGGAAAGGCTGGTGGAGGGCACAGCTGGCTAAAAACATGGAATATCCATATTGTTTGGCCTCCTCACCTCTTCTCCCATGTTCTCTTTGTGCTTCCTTCCCTGTCTCTCTCTCTGATATGACTTCTCCTCTTCCTGCTTGTCTCTATGCCTTGAAATGTCTAAATTAATTTTTTTCCACTGCTCCTTCCTCTCTGTATTTTTTTTCTACAAATAAGGTAATCTTATGTGTCTTCTCAAGATACCTAAATTTCCTTTGCTAAAAGGAGCTATTACAGTTGTTTTTTTTTTAATTATTTCTAATTTTTTTTGCAAAGCCAGGATATAGCTTGAAAGGCCTCTATAAATAACAACAATCAAAACCAAAAACGCAATCTCTGATACCTATTAACTGCATTCAAAACTAACCTAACTGAAGAATCCAGATGTATTTCTTGGGGAAAAGAGAAAAAGAGGGAAATCTATTTTTGTCTAAATATGTCCTTTAATTAAGTTAAAATGTAGGTATATCTTAGCATCTACTTTGCATAAGCTAGCATAAGGTGCATATGGAGAACTTAGTACCTCTAGGTTTTTGGAAATGAGGTACTCAAGTTGCATCTGACCGGGAAATTTTCATTCACGGTATTTCTTGGTCACACCAATAGATGGCAATCCATCTTCACGTCCCTTTCCTTCTTCAAAAGCAAACTAAAAGGTGAGGAGGAGAGGGAGAAAACAATTTTTCTCAAATGCTTTTTCCCTTTTATGTGTCAGAGTTTCAAAGCTAAACGTTCAAATGCCCTGGAAATGAGAAATTATCTGAAAACTAGTACACTGCATGCTACCACAGCACAAATTACCCCATGCTGTCCTGTCAGATTTAATCTGCCTGAATCATTTTTGGAAGGGATGATATGGGATTTAGTTACCATGTGAGCTAGTAAACTGAGATTAGCACTGTTCTTGATACTATTGCATATTTTAATCTATGATTCAGTTTATCGCCTGAGTTCTACATTGTGAAATCTTCAATAGATATCTAAAAGATTGTAAAAAAAAGAAAATAAAAAGAAATCCCAAGTCATATAAAAGATCCTTGATCTTCCTATCTGATCCTACTTTGTGCTATAATAACAGCAAAGAAAATATCTTGGTGTCAGATTAGCACATGTGGTGGTAAAAAGAAACCCTGGCTGTTTCACTTGTTCTCTCTGCTGCCATTGTGGGAGCACATTGTTTGGAGCTAGTTTTTGGTTTAATGTCCTCAGTTTTGCCTAGAGCATCTGATTGCTGAATTATTTAACCTTTTTACTCCCTTTATTTACTCATATACTACCAGTACATACACAGAGCCCATGGGCATATGAGATTTTTTCAGGAGCTACTTCCTACAAAAACTAATTTCATTGCTGCCAATTTGGTTAAAAAGTAAAAAATAAAGCAAAACGGATGCCTTTGCCCTGACTGTGTGTTTCTCTCCACCCAGGAGTAAGCTGGGCACAGCAAGTTCAGTTAATTTGGAAAATAATATTTATTTCAGCCACATTATCTTGTTGATCCAAGGTGTTCCTCTGGTTCCTCCCACATAAAAGATAAGACTTTATGTGGAAAGCAAGTAAGTGGGGACAGCAGTTGCTTTCTGTGGCCTGATAGCTGTTGGTGGATGCCAGGAGGCAGGATCCTCACTGGAAAAGTGGAGGCATGTCACAGGGAGGCACACAGTCCTGCGCAGCCGGCCATGAAGACCTGGGGCTTCAGCAGTGCTCAACACTCAGTCCATTGTGCTGTGTGGAAGGGCTGCCACACTGAGCATCTTCACTTGCCGCTCTCTGGTTCACCCACAGCCCTTCTGCCATCCTTCCCTCAGACCACAGGTCCTCCCTGTTGGGAAAGTTCAGCCTGGTGTTGGGATTGTTCAGCCTGGAGAAGGGACATCTTATAAGGGCCTTCCAGTACATGAAGGGGGCCTACAGGAGAGATGGGGAAAGACTCTTTATCAGGGAGAGTAGTAACAGGATGAGGGGTAATGGTTTTAAAGTGAAAAAGGGGTGATTTAGATTAGATATTAGGAAGAAATTCTTTACTGTGAGGGTGATGAGACACTGGAACAGGTTGCCCAGAGAAGCTGTGGATCCCTGGAGGTGTTCAAGGCCAGGCTGGATGGGGCTTTGAGCAACCTGGTCTTATAGGAGGTGTCCCTCCCCATGGCAGGGGTTGGAACTTGATGATCTTTAAGGTCCCTTCCAATCCAAACCATGTTATGATTCTGTGATTTCCGTGACCTGCTTTCCCCCTGCAGTGTTTGCACAGGGCTCTGGCTTTCTGAAGATGTGGGGGGGTCTCTCAGTCCATCTGGCACTCTCCGGAAGCTCCAGGCTATTTGTAAAGAAAGAAATTGAAATTGTGCACTTCAGCACTTGTTTTGAAGTTGTTTCTGTTGAATTCTTGGCATCCTGTAATTTATTCTGTCCTTTCTTTCACCAGTAACCGAAATATTGCAAGTCAGTAAACAGGCTCTAATCTAGAGCCATTGTTAACTACAGAATGCAGGTAGTGCTGAAAATAAATTGCATCTACTAGCAGTGCACAGCATGAAAACAGAGGTTTCTTATGTGACCCTCCTCTTTATTGAAAACACTGCCTTGTACATAAAAAATTGCTATCTTACTGATGTTGAAAGTATTTGTTTTTCTGGGGTGCTCATAGCTGATGAATAGATCTGAGGCTGAAGAGGGTATTGTGGATGCTATGGCAGCAATCCAGCAGGTAGAACAGCAAGCTAAAAGAAAATGAAGTTTCATTGACTATTTACCCATTCTTCAGGTTTCCAAGTATAAACACATTGTGCTTCCTGGGAATAGGATTACCACAAGCCTTCAGGTATGCAGAAAACTGTATAAAGTTCTTTGCACCGTTCTTTAACTTTCACAGCATTTCTGCTCTGAATGTATGCTCTCATTTGAGGTAGACATTTTAGGTATTGAATGCACGTCACAGGTTGGGTGTTTTCCTTGTGGCACATCCATTTCCTTCCAGACGGACTATTATTCTGCCTCTGCATTTTATGAAGCTTTTCCCTTTAAGAGAAAAAAACCAAAAAACCAAAAAAAAGCCCAACCACAGTGAAGAATTATGTGAAGTGGGGAGAGAACACACAAAACCTGGCCTTCAGCTTCAGAGATGAATCACCATAATCCGAAGCCAATACCAGATGAAGTGCTGAAGGGTTGCTATTTAAGCCTTGATACCATTACCTCTCATTTTTGACCTGAAGGAATTGATTACCTACTTCTGGAGTTTTAATGAATTTGCTGAGCTTCTCTGCAGCACAACTGTGGCATGAACTTTCTCTTGCCTGAAAGAATGGAAGGAGGCTCCAGGAGGAGTTTGTCTTCATGGCTCCAGTTTAATTGCTGATAACTGGAGAGTTTGTCGTCTCTGCAGTGAATAGCAGCAGAATATACATGTTACATTTCCTCAAATGCAGGGGGGGAATGGGAAATAGGGGAAAATACACTAGCCTTATTTTCATGCCTTCAGAAATGCATTTGCTAGTACAGTTAATAAATATTAACAAGGCTCAAGTCTCCATGCAGCCCCCAGCCAGTTCCCCAAGTAGATCCATAGCACTCTGATCTGAGTGAAAGGGTGTCAGCTTCATTAATGTCAGCATTCTCCAGATACACACAAATTAATCAAGCATGTTATGAGAAGTTAATGGGTATAAAATTAATAGGGTATTTGTGCTACCTTTTGTAGATATTTCTGAATAAACTGGGATGGTTATTCCTCGAGCTATAGAACAAAATCCAGACTGCTAAATCAATAGTTGTCTTTTTATTCATTTTCAGTGAACTTTGAAAGAGGATCTGGTAGTATAAGTGAGCAGAGAAAAGTGGCCCTGGGTAAAGCACTGTGCTTAAACTTACAAGCCCGAGCCTTAAAGCTCATCTACTGCACCTTTGCAGGTCACTTCACCTGCATACCTCAGTTTCCCCCAGAAGCTCCTTCTGTCTGTCTTCAGGTTGGGATTGACTCTTCCTAGCAGGGATTTGCTGAACCCCAATTGTGAGGGGAAAGCAGACTTGCTGGGAGACTGTCGGGGGTTTTGTAACGTGGTATGTCAGGCTCTGACTTGTAATCACAGGTTAGGAAATTCCTGGGTGACCATCAAAGCCCAGGGTGTGTTACCAACATCCCCATGTTTTGTTCTGTCTCACGGCAGAGCTTCAGCATCTCCCCTCTTTCAGTTCTGCATCCTTTCTGAGGACAGGTTGTCAATCCCACCAAACAAGTGTACCAGGACTTAAATACAAGCAGTTTTCAAAACAAATGCAGAAAGGATCAGTTCATGCAACATTAAGTTTGCTGTACGAATGCTCTCTCAGAGTTGCTAGCTCAGCCATGCTGTGAGTCCTGTTCATTTCATAGCGTGCTTGCACATTTAATGTGTGAGTTTGAAAGGAAACGCTAGCTTAAGGAATGTAACTTCACCTGTCATCTGGGGAAAGTTACCTTGTTGATTTTCTATTGTTCAGCATTCTGAGCTCTTGAGGAAAAGCATCAGGAGATTTATCCCTGCCAAAGGATATGGCCTTTGGTGAACTGAGAAACACAGCATGAAGTGACTGTTGCATTGCTTGTTAGATTTATGCAAATGTCCTCTGGCATAGCACAAGAAACCAGGAAAGTTCACATGAAAACTCCTGGGGATTATGTTGGTTCATTCCCTAAAGAAATACATACTCCCACACAAGCACAGCTTTTCCCACAATGGAGGAATAGGAAGAATCCTTGTATCGTATTGGAAATGGAATCCTTGTCTTGTATGGTAAATGGAAGCTACATCTTCCAGTGGCAGGGGCAATGGGGCTGCGACTGCTCCCACAAACTGAATAATTCTGAGTCATCACTCCTATTGAAATGTTTCTGTTTAGCCAAGGATCTGTATATGGGCACAGGAATGATAAATAGTCTCATTAATTCTATCCTTGGTCTAAGCTGAGACCACCAATGTTAAAATGTCACAGCATTTTTTTTTGTAGCATCTCCCTAGGCAGAGCTAAGTTTCTGTGCATCCCCTAAATGTAGGTTATACATGTACATATATATATAGTATATAGTGATGTCTTTAACATGTTGTCTTGGCTCTGATTTTTCTGATTTTATACTGTTGCTGGGCTTAGGGAAAAAGTCCCTTTAAAGAAGAAAGGTCTATAAAGAAGAAATAAAATAATGATCCCTTAACAACAAGAAGGGAGATACAGGATCCACTGCAACCCCTAAGAAGAGATTATGCAAATCAACGTTTTTTTTTTTTTTTCTGGGCAGGAGAGAGGGAGCAATGCAAGGGAGCTGGTAAAAGAACTTCTGAGAAAGGAAGAATCCTTCTGTTATGCCAAGGAAAAGCACCTTTTCTTTCATACTATCCCCTCGATGGTTTTCCCAACTTCCTTCCTGATACCTCTTGTGTCAGCAGCAGATTAAAATTTATTGAGGGTTCGGATACATAACAGTGTTTTCATGGCTCAGTATAGTACATTCTTCCTCTTAAGCCTTTAAATCCATTTCTGCTCCCCTTCAGGAAAACCTCTGGTACTTTCAGAGGATCTCTTGTGGATTTCCCCAATTTACTTTGGCTGTTTTTCTCAAAAAGACTGCCTCTTGCATTAGTTACTCTCTCCCCAAGCTCTAGTGAGTAAACTTAAGGTGACAGTTTACCTCCAGATGATTTTGCAAAAGAGTCTAATTTATGTGAACCTCTTCTGCCTAAGCAGCAGAACTCTAAAACATTCCAGCAAGGGGGGGAAATATTTCAGTAATGGAGATGGGATGCACAATTTATTGTTGATTCATATTTTTAATTTGCTAAGAATATCTGATTAGAATTTCTGTAATAAGACTTTGCCTGTTAAGTGTAGCCCTGGCTGCCTGGGGACAGGGTGTGCAGGTACCAGACATGCAAACAGTAAGTGTGTCCTTCCTGTACTCCTAATGTCCTTGTGCCTTAGCAGTTCTCAAGGCAGCAGCTTCCAGCAGACATGGACTGTGATATGGAGAGTGGACACAGAGGGAGCAGAATTACTGGGTCTAGTCAAAGAAATGACAGAAAATGAGTGAAAACAGAACCTGAAGGTTGGAATTAGAGGGTAAGGACTCTGGTGCACTGGAGGTGAGATAGGAATGTCTTGCATCTAACTTAGGAGGGACCCACCAGGCAAGGAGCCTGGAGCAAGAGAATAAGGAGGGAGTTGCAGAACTGGAAATGGCTGATGGCTGATGACTGATGGCTGGGATTGGGGTGAGAAGCCTGAACAGAAACTGGTGTGGAAAGGGAGAGAAGAGATGAGGATGAACCATGTGGAGGGGGATGGAGAGCAAAAAGAGAACAGGGTGACATTTGAGCAAATCAGGCTGTGGTGGGCGAAGGGAAGGGCAGACACTTCTGCGTTCATGCTTACCCTCCCACAACAGGCAGAAGCACAGCCTGAGGTTTCCAACCCATGTTTCCTTGTTCTCTGCACATGTGAAGGCTTCCAGCAAAGCACCTTCTCCCCTATCTGTGCTGATCTGCATCAAAGATGACAATCACCTGTTGCTATCAATTCCTCCATTAGTTTAATTGGTTGAAAGCCATATGGGTTCCTTTGGGATCCAGCTTGGTTTGAGCTCTATAACTGACACCATGTGATAGGAAAGCTTACGGCTTTTCTGATTCTCCAATTTGCCTGAACATTGCAGCAAGAAATACTTTCCCCAGATTCCATTCCTTCATTTGCAAATTTCAGATTAATCTCTTGGCCATTCTTACAAGTTGAATCTAGTCTGTTTATTTAGCTGGATAAATGTCTGATGCAAAATCTCATTAGCCCAACAATTGCCTTTGACATCACAGATGAAGAAAGTCTCTTTGCCATGTAAATTAGGAAGTCACACCAAGTCCCTTCCAGTTCTGAGAGGGCACAGTTTTGAAACACATTCAAAATGCAGGACATCAATTAAATTCATTAATATTTCTGCTGTGGATATGGTTCACACTGGACAGCATGGATACCACCAGCCATAGAATTTCACTATAATTCCTCATGATAAAACTATCTCTATGCTTCATATGCAGACCAAAAGCCCAGTTGCAAAATGAATCATTCCACTTGATGATTCTTTCAGCCCTTCCCATATGATATCTCTTTGGAAAATAGCAAAAAGAATGACAAGAAGAAGGACTGATCTTCAGAGGAATAGAAAATAGAGAGGTGAGTCCATTCTTTGCAGCAACCCTGTCAGAATACCTTTTATTATCAATCCTGTTATTAACCACTATTAAGCACTATCAATGCAAAAAATGATTTACAGTGCCAGGAATTTTGATTCAGGTCTTGATTCCCTCCTCTACCTCTCCTCTATTCTCTCTGATGTAGTGAAAAGACTAGTGAGTGTGCGTGAAGCTCAAGATCTGAGTCCCATTCATAGCCAGTGCCGTTCGGGTGCCTCTGAGAATTTGCTGTTTTGAAAACTTAGCTGGAATCTTTCTGAAGTGACAGGCATCAGTATATTCAGTGTTTGGTTTCCTGGTCCCATAGGTTCTTTGACAAATATTATCCAAACAGAGTATTTCTTGGAAGTGGGAGTTTTTTTAATGGGCTGGGTTTGTTCAGAGAACCTGTGTAAGGTAACATGAAAGTGTGTGTGAATAGAATAAAAAGACCTTTGTATAAAGTTTTGTGTTCATGTAGCTGTCTTATGGCAGTCTTTCTTAATAATTGGAGACATGTAGTTTTTCCCACACAGCAGAAAAATAGCTGGTTTTCAAAGAGACATGCCAGAGCCTTGTTTACCCAGATGTACTTCCTTTATGGTGCAGCATCTTCTCTAATTCCATAGGGCTGTTCTGGCCATCCAGGTCACCAGCAGCCTCATTAAAGTGTACAGGTAAAGTATGCCCACAGTGAAAACTACAAGTGGTAAAAAGAACACATTGTAATTAACTGTAGCATAGTTCTCAATCTGGGTTGATGGGGTTTAATATTTAAATTACATATAACCACTCCAGTAAAGATGACCAGAAAGCAGAAGCAGAGAGAAGCAAAATCTGATAGCCTTACAATCTGATATTGTAACTGGTTGGTTAGATGAAGGGAGAGCAGCAGAT
The DNA here is from genome assembly GCA_004320125.1 of Scolopax mira. NCBI lineage: Eukaryota > Metazoa > Chordata > Aves > Charadriiformes > Scolopacidae > Scolopax > Scolopax mira. The sequence continues at coordinate 101,947 of BJBW01004281.1, forward strand.
GTCATCTACCTTGACTTCAGCAAGGCTTTTGACACTGTCTCCTATAACATCCTCATTAGAAGATTAAGGAAGTTTGGGCTAGGTGAGGGGGCAGTGAGGTGGATTGAGTTCTGGTTGTGTGACTCAGAGGACTCAGAGGGTTCTAATTAATGGAGCAGGGTCAAGTTGGAAGCCTGTGACCAGTGGTGTCCCTCAGGGGTCAATACTTGGCCCGGTGCTGTTCAACAAATTCATAAATGACCTGGGCGAGGGGACAGAGTCTATGCTCAGCAAGTTTGCTGATGATACCAAATTAGGAGGGCTGGCTGACACTCCAGAGGGTTGCACCACCATCCAGAGGGACCTGAACAGGCTGGAGAGCTGGACGGAAAAGAACCTAATGAGGTTCAACAAGGAAAAATGTAGGGTTTTGTACCTGGGGAGGAAGAACCCTAGGCACCAATACAGGTTAAGGATGGACCTTCTGGGAAGGACTATGAGGATCTGGGAGTCCTGGTAGATAGCACACTTTCCATGTGCCAGCAGTGTGCCCTTTTTTGCCAAGAGGGCCAATGGGTTCCTGGGCTGCATAGGAAAGAGTGTGGCCAGTAGGTGGAGGGAGGTCATTCTCCCTCTCTACTCTACACTGGTGAGGCCACTACTGGAATACTGCATCCAGTTCTGGGCCCCCCAGTTCAAGAGGGACAGGGAACTACTGGAGAGAGCCCAGCATAGGGCAATGAAGATGATTAAGGGATTGGAGCACCTCCCTTATGAGGAAAGGCTCAAGGAGCTGGGACTCTTTAGCCTGGACAAGCAAAGGCTGAGGGGAGACCTTATTTATAAGTATCTAAAGGGTGGGTTAAAGGATGCTGGGGCCGGACTCTTTTCAGTGATTTCTAGTGATAGGAGAAAGGGCAATGGGCTCAAGCTGGAACATAGGAAGTTCCATTCTAATATGAGGAAAAACTTCTTTACAGCGAGTGTTACAGAGCCCTGGAACAGGCTGCCCAGGGAAGTTGTGGAGTCCCCTTCTCTGGAGATCTTCAAGACCCTCCTGGATGCAGTCCTGAGTGATGTGCTCTGGGCGTTAGGCCAGGGGGAGTTAGACTAGATGATCTCTAGAGGCCCCTTCCAACTCTGACAATTCCGTGATTCCATGAAAATAATGGTGTGATTAATATTCACACTGTAAAGAATTCACTCTTCCCATCTGTCAGAGATCACTGTATTTTCCATACCTATCTGTCCATAAATCAGAGGCAGACTGACAATTTGTAAAAAAAAAAAAGTAATTTATTCAGAGAACTGCATCTTTCTTCATGTTTTAACTTGTCTCTTATCTTGATTTTACAAATGTGGTTAATTGTCTGTAACTCTTTCCTAACTGTTTTGTGTAAATGTTTTTTCAGGCTTGGTCAAAACGTGTTTGTGCAAGATTGTCCAATTAAGTTCAGTACATCTTGACTTTTAAGTGTGAAAGCAGTGGGATTTACAGCATGAGCTTTAAAGGTGGTTCTCCTGCTAGGCCTGGATCACACACTTAATCTCTACAAACTATATGGCTTTTGCTAGAGTAATTTCTTTGATCACTACACAAATCTTTTTGATTAAACAAATGTGTTCTGAGCCCAGAAGTCCTTTATTGTGAATGTTTATACTGTTGTCCCCCTGACCTGAGCAGTTAGCATTTGGGGCCTGGCCAGGTTGTTTCCATTAAGAAGAGAAACTGATGACAGGAATCGGACAGGCTTTTTTGGTGCTGTCCAGCTTATTTACAACAAATATCCGCAAAGTTATGCTTCCCTGAACCTGGCAGAAACCACTAGAGGCAGCTTTTGACCACAGTTTAAAAATTCAATACTTCAGGTGCCTTTGACTTTGGCCCTCTCAAGGCCACCCACACAAAAGTGTTTCATTTATTCACCATTGGCTTTTGTCTAGCTTCTCTACTGTCACCAAAGTGTGTGTGTCCTTGCAAATGCTGTCCTGAAATCTGTCCTTTTGGGGACAGATTTTCAGCCCACACACACTCAGTCATGCTGAGGTTCACTCTTGCTTCTCTTGGCCATCATCTGCTGCTGCCACCAAGTACCTTCTTCCATAAAGAAATGTGATTTCCTCCCCTGTAGATGAAAGAAAAGTATTTAACTAATGCCGTGGTAAATGGCAGCTGCTGAGACCTTTTAATATAATATAATAATTTAATAATAATAATATAATAACATAAATTCACTATCCCTCACACAAAGTTATGGAATGCATAAAAATTGGTGCCAAAAGAAAATAAAAGAGATCAGTCAAGACTGGTGTATTTTGTTCCTGTTAGAGTTTTCAGGTAGAGGTGACTGCAGTTCTGTTTAAATGAAAAATGAAGTTTATTCAATGTCAAAATATTATGCTTTTCTTTTTTTTTTTTTTTTAATAAAAATCTGTCTTAGAAAACAAACCTTTCCCTGGCTAGGGTCTAGTAGGATTATTTTAGCCTGGGTTGGTTCAGCCCAGGTAAAAGCGTTGTATCCTGTTGAACTGCCTCAGAAGATTTAGCTTGCTCTGTTTAGCAAATTGCTATTCTGCATTCCCACTTTGTGCATTGGTTCATGAGATGGCAGTTTGAGGTGCTATCACCCCAGATCATCTAGAGGTCTCCAAAGGGAGGCTTCCTTCTTTCACAAGATAATATGGATCTCCTTCTGAGCCTGATCTGTGTTTCAAGGACAGAAATCATCTGACCCCAGTGCATCATAACAGATGATAAAACAATCCAAGTTGTGAAAGGGAACATGAGCACCACTCTCCTGAGATATCATGCCTGTGCGGTGAAGTGTTTACAGTGAAATAAGTCCTAAGCTGTATTAAAATAAATCCAAACAGAACATGTGAGATCATTTCAGTAATCAACAGTGAAGCAGTTCAATTGAACTTTTTAAAATATTTTATTGCAGATGACAATATCAAGAAATAAATCTATTTTTTGTATAAAAATGTCCTTAATTCAACCTATTTGTCAGCATATATTAAAAAAAAATATGCTGGCATGCCTGTTTTTCCTTCAAGATGAATTCCAAATTTTGTTCACCTCTGAGTGAACAGAGTGAAAATTCATTATTTGTAAATATAGGCCCCTTGACTGTCTACATTGTATCTTATTTTTATATTAAGTATTGACATAAAGTGCCAGTACATGTTTTGGATGAATCTATCAGTTGTTACCCATTTTTTTTCTTAGCCTGTGAATTCTCAAATTGGAAGCCATCTTTCAGAAAGTGTGTGTAGATGCTAGTTTCTCCTTAAGACTTCTGGATAGTAATAATTTTATAACTTACATTATCATGTATTCCATCACTCTTTCTCTTTCATGTGTCTCTCCACTCTTGTGACTTTCAACTTTTAGTTTTGAACTCCTAAGATTTTTTTCTGTGGAAGTGTAGGCCTCTGAATACCATATTCTAGCCTACTGACAAAAGCCTTTTAATTCTTTGTTACCCTCTGCAAACCCCTTAGAATTTTCCTATGGGCTGCTCGACTGAAAGGCCATAGATTTGCTGTCATACACACATCCATTGGACTGTCCATTTCTCTTTCCCTACACATGCTTTTACTTATAGTACATATTCTTGACAAATGCAAAGTCTGTCTCTGGACAAGGGATTCCAATAGAAAAACCTTTGTTACGATTACCCTTTTCAGCTTTTATTGACTTTGAGTCTTGAGAGTTTTCCTGCTAAAGACTACTGAGGCCTTGTGCTACTTAGAAAAAGAAAAAAAATGTTCCTTTTTTTATCAAAAGAAAAAGCAAACTTTAAACAGCCAAACGTCAAAGTTTCCAAGGCAGTCTGAGCACCAGGAGAGTAGACATTGTTCAGAACTGGTAGGTTCAGTTCAATTTTCCTTTACACTATTGTCTTCAGTCCAAACCCTCTTCCAGTACCATGATTATTTTCTACACAGCCACAAGGTCTTTTATACTTTCATTAATATTAACAGGGATTCTTGAGCTCTTAAATCCTATGTCTTACTGTGAGAGCTCTGCCTAGACACCTGTCTGAATCAAGACCACGCTGAAGAAATATTGACCTCTCTTTTGTGTCCATGTCAGGTATCTCACAGTAGAACTTCAAAGTGCTTGAGAGACCCCTAATGGTGCACATGGTGCTATACATTATAGAAATAGCCAGAATTCAGACAAAAGAGACTGAAAACATAGAGTTAGGAATGGTATGTTTGTGTATTTATTGTAAAAAGTTATATGAGCTATGACTGTGCCCTTGTGTCTTCTTTGCCTTGATTTTTTACTGTGCAAACAGCAAAAGATACAAAAGACCACAAATAACCTGCCTTTTGTGCACCTGTTTTATGGAGAATCCTTTGAAATGATGCAGTATATGATGTGCAGGCTGTTTTTGTGGGGTTGTAAGGACTCCTGTTATCTCCTTTGGGTCTCTCCTCACAGAAGGATACTACTATACTGGCTGACAAGGTAAGCGCTTGAAATAAACTCCATATACCTCTTCCACCTATTTTACTATAGCAGAGGGGATACTCCCAGCTGTAATTCCAGACTCTGCCTGAGCCCTCTGTATCTGTTTTTTGGTCTATTGATGTCCTGCACAGCATGAGCTTGTCAGTCATCTCAATGCTCTTTCTTTCTGAATATAAGAAAGTTGTTAATTCTGAACAGGCTTCCCAAACAATGGCAAGAAGCCTCAAAGCAGTGGGTGCAATTCATTGTAGCCATTGGAAGATGCCAAACTGGCCCAAAGAGGACTTCAGAAATCTGTGCAACTCCACAGGTGCAGAGATTAGCTCAAGGTACTTCTATTTTGAAGTCTATTCACCTTGTCCACACTTAGAGGGGTAATTTGAGACACAATGGTGTTTGATGCTTTTTAATAATCAGGAGGAATCATGGTTCAGGCATATATAATTATGGTGGCTGTGGTTCCTTGACAAAGCTCTTTGAATCAGGGATGTTGCATGGAGTAGTCATTGGACAGTGGCTCGGAAGCACATTCTGATGAAAGAGAGTACAGACTCTGCATTGGCTCAGGAATCTTCAATTTTTCAAAATGGAAATATGAAAAATTGAATAGGAAAAAGTCCAGTTTTGAAGCTCTCAGAAGGGAATTGCAAAAGAACTCATCTGTTTTTAAAAGCCTTAAATCCCCTGAAGCTTCTGATTAATTTATTGAAAAAGTGTTCATAAAAGATATAACCAATCCCAAATCTGTTGCTTTGGTGAAGAATGTATTCAGGATGAAAAGCCCAGGGCTTTGCCCTGCCAGCATGGAGCGAGCATTTCAGCTGTCATCTGAGTAGGCACCTGTCACTCCCATCCGTGCAGGAACAGCCTGATTCCTGGCCTAATTTCTAGAACATCACTGATATTGAATGGAGATCAGGATGCTCAGAAACTATGCAAACCAGGACCCAAAACTACAAACACTGCTGCTTCTTTTTCTTTTTCCCTGCCCCTATGAACGCCTCAAGGAATATGAAGTCACCCCTATGTCTATTTCTGTTCCCCAGCCTTTTTTTCCACAGTGATGGCCTGATCCTCACGTATTTGCATGATGCCCTGACCCACTTTGAGCAAAGTTATATGCTGATCAGTGAAAAACAGCACACTCTTTCCTGGCTTTTGGATTATTATACAAAAAGAAAGGAGTCCCAGAGCAGCATGCTATGTTCACTGCTGCATGATAACACTTGGGAGTAGCCAAGTTGTAGTAAAGCAGACACATGGAGAAACAGGAGTCCGCCTTATGGTACAAAAGCTTTCTCCAGGCATCCAGCTTAGCAGCATCCAACCCACCATTGCAGCAAGAGCTGTGGGACATGAGTTTTATGTATGAAAATGAAGTTTTCTTTTTAGTTATAATTGCGATTTAGCTGGGTGCCAGTGCTGTGCAAACCCAATGCACTTAAGGTATTAATTCCTTGAGCAGTCCAGCACGTTCTCCTGGCTTGTCACCAGAAGGGACAAGTCAATGAACTGATTTAACAGCTTCAGACTTGGCTCTCCAGGACAATTCTAGACATTCCCCAGCTCAGGTCCTGCTGCATCTAGTCCACTTTGCATACTTAAAGGTGTTGATTAATGTCCTAAGTGGAGTGTCCCAAATACTTCCCTAGAGGTTTCTGCTTTAGAACTGATGAAATTCTACATAGATAAGACATCTATAAACATTCAATAGAAACTATTCCTGCAGAAATTTTCACAGAGGACATTCTTTAATATGTAGTCCAGATGGATTATGGATATTCTGGGATGGTGGTGACAGTTTGTTGGATGACCCTCTTCTCCCCTGTCATGCCACCATGATGCCGTGGTTGGCATCAGGATGTACTGCTGGAAAGGTAAGGGCTCCTTCTTCTCCTGTCACTCCGTAAATTCACACTGGATATCTAAATAAAGAATTAGAGAAAAATGCTTTTTACTTTCCATATAAAACAGAGAGGAAATATTCGTGAGAACCTTTAAGCATCTCATAATAAGTATAACTGAATACTAAGAACCTGAATACATAGATGATTTGGGAGCTTTGATTTTTTTACTCCTACATAAAAATCAAGATTTTCTTATTAGGGAAAGCAGGTGCACTTCACAAAATTGTTCATTCAATCAAACCCCTAGTTTCCTACTGAAAAATAATATATTTTGATGGGGATGTTTTTGACATCCCTCCTAAGTATGCGTTTGAGAGTTTAATGTTTGGTAAGCAAATGAAATAATGACAAAAAATATAAAGTTTTAGCCTTCATATTCCCACCCTCTCAAATTCCAGTTCCAATTAATGAAAGATCATTCCACGTTCCTTATTACCCTGGTGATGAAAGGAACAGCTGTATCAAGAAATCACATAATGATTAGCAGTATTGCTGTGAAGTACCAGACACAGTGTTTAGGTAACCCCTGCCACCAGTTACGGCATTGTTCTGCCCTAGAACAGAAGTCTCTTTCTAGCAACCTGGTCCAAACGTGCTGCTTGAGTCTTGCTGTCCTGCCCTGTTCTTCATGCATACTTAGAATTCTATTTTGGGATCTAATATCTGGTTTTGCTATCAATTCTGTAAAGATTAAAGTAAAATTTAATTGATAACATACATTTTATTTTATCCTAAATTTGATTTAACTGCAAAGTGAATAAGGCTCAGTAGAGATGTTTTTTCCCTGGACAGTGCCTAATATAGTTTAAAAGCAATGTTCATAAATTACTAGGCTCTTTTATGCTTGATGCAGATAATTTTGTGTTCTGTTTATGTCACTGCTCTTGTGACTGTATTAATTGCAGGGAGTATGTAACATCTTATGCTGAACCAATACATGAGATGGATCTACAGTTCACCAGATCCAGTGCAAAGGAATCCTTTTGATTGCTCTTACTTTAAAGCAAAAGTAGAGTTACCGCTTATAACATATGTGAAAAGGAGAAGATCAGCTCTATCTGGAAGTCCTTCAAGTATTTGCTTCACCTTGCTTCCCAAGGACTTTCTGCCTCGAAGGCTCCCATAAGCAAATTTCCTGATATTCAGAGATCTTTGTATAAACAGATACTTAGTTGTTGCCTTTATAGGACCCAGTCATAAAAATAATAATAGAAACATGGTCTTGTGACAATTGACTAACATTTGGCAAATCTTTTGAAAAGCTGCCTCTATTTGTGCCTTAATTAAACCAGCATTTCTTCCTCATAGCAGAAAACCCCAGCAAAGATGAAAGTAAGTAAAATTTAGTTTTAGATTGTTCTAAAGGAATTTGACTTGCTGAGGGCATATTACTTTTGAGAAAACCCTTTCTGTGTAGGTTACAGCTTCTGTAAATGAAGAATATCATGAAGAGTTACCAGGATGAGACCAAATATTTCTACCAGTCAAGCAAAATAGATGTATTTGGGCCAGTCCCACAGGCTCTGATATACAAAACCCTTAACAGGTGCATACATTTAAGTCTGAGTATATTTTTTCAATTATCATTGGATAGAGAGTAGGGTAATTGAAAAATTATTCACAAATAAAGCATGTGCTTTGCCAAATTAAAGTTGGAAATATGTAAGCAAACTAGTAGATTTTGGGGTTTTTTTGATTGTGCTACTCATATTCAGTATCCCCAAACATATTGGTTTAGGCTGCTGCATATCTGCCACATACTTTGGATAATAAGGATGGTAAGAATGGTTAAGACAGGTCCCCCTTTTTTATTTACATCTGTCCTGCACTTTGCAATTGTCCACAACTTTGCAATCAGTGCTATTTGTGAGAAATGGCCTCATGGAAGCTGTGATACCACCCTGAGTGAACACAAATACTTGGAGCCAGGCAGTAAAGCGGGGAAGTGAGGCACAAATAACCTCCTTGTTCCTTTTTCTTTCTGGTAAGTACAACGTCAGCCTTTCTCAGCTCTAAATTATGCTGTTAATTTTGCACCTAAATTTGGCAGGTCTTCAAAGTGCCAGGAGCCAAGTAGGTTGAAATGACACTTCTGGACAGTTTTGAACTAAAGTGATGGTGGTTACCATGTTTCATACTGAAGTCAGGGCTTTAGTATTTGTGAATCTGATCTGAGCACACCCACCAGATAGATCTCTCAGGGTTCTTTCACTCAAAAAGGCACCAAGTTTTTGAATCCCAAAGGGCCCTAAGCAAGAGATGTGCTCTTGTACTTCCCTCCCTAATCAAGGGATGCAGAAGTCCAAGGCATGCAGCATCACAGCTTTAAGCATTTGACTCTAGGCAGGCAAAGCAGGACTAGAGGGTTTCTCAGCTGAAATAATATGTCAACAGCCTGAATGTTTGTTTGGCTCTTATTCCATGTGCCCAGAAATGAGGAGTTCTCAGTGTGTTTGCAAGAAGTTGGGATTTAGACCTCTGCCTGGCCTCCTCTGGCAATGCCTCATGGCCAAGCTGTGGTTGCCAAACATCAGTTACAACAGCTTCTTGTCACTGATATACAGGTAATTTCTTGTATGTTCAGGATGTCACAGCTATGCACAACCTTTATGTTTTATACTTAAACAAATCAGAATGAACTACTTCTCCAAGAGAGTTCACTTAAAAGAATCACTAAGATTAGAAATTAAAATGACGAAGCAATGTTTTTAATAGTCATTAATTCATATGAATGGCATCAATAAATAACATGGCAAAAATAAGTATAAATTGACAATAAATTGATTTTTGGTGTAGTTTCTTCAGAGAGTAAGTACTTGTTTGATTTCAACACTAATGCTGAGACATATTTATAGCCTCATTTATAACATGCAATATATAGAGCAGAGATGATGTGTTTACCAAGGTCAAGGAGTCAGTAGGGAAGGAGGAAGGTGCCTATAGGACCAAATATCATGACACCCATATATGAGCACCTGTGACTTCCCTATGATTTGGGCTATGCCTCTGTTAAGTGATTTAAGAATGAGATTTCCAAGCTTCTTTGAGATATTGGTTGTAATTAGAGCCATGCTCCCCAGTTGCTTTTGTCCACTTAGGAAACCTAAGGCATTTTATTTTTATTGGCATTACAGCATCTTCAGGGGCAAATATGTAAAAAAAATCCCAACAACCCAAACAACCAAAACAAACCACAAAAAACCCAACCCCCACACAAAAAAGACAATTTCTGCTTCCAGCAGTGGCAGAGCGCTAATCCCAGCAGCGTGCATTTGTCCTGGCTAGCTTCAAATAGCCAAAACAGTGAAGGCTTCCACATCTTTTACAACCATTTCACAACCTTTGCTGATTTCTAATGAGCCTGAATTAGCACCTTCTTTGTTTTCTAGGGGCTGCATCTTAGCATCAGGGTTGTTGGAGAGTAGGTGAGAATGAAATATAGGTGTGGAGAGAGAGGAGCTGCGCAGGCCTGGTTGGAGTTCACAGAGCTTAAGCCAATTTTTGCGCCTACAGAGCAGTTCATTTCTTGGCAGCTGAATCAGAATAAAGCTCCAAGGCTACAGTGGCCCACAGCCTGCTGTGACTCGGTGACCACAGAACCTAATTTGTGCTGGATAAAGCCCTAAAGAGATTAACTGACTCATAACGTATGCTACTTTACCTTCTACAAATGAACCTCAGATACAGTGCCATGTTTCTTATCCCTCTCTAAATTTTACAAATACTCCACCATTTAGTCACAGATATGGGGGAACCTGAAGAAGAAAAAAAACCCCACCTCCTCTAGTTTATCATTCATACATCTTTTGCAAGCACTGCAAAAGACTATATGCTTTTTCTGCCAGGAATGTGACATTTCACATTAAGGAATCTATAAAAAATGCATACATTCATTTTAAGGAATCTCTGAGAAACAAGAGTGCAGGTGCGTTACCTGCGGCACAGCCACGTTGGAGAGGGAGGTACATCCAGTGTTGAGTTTAACACGGGACAGGCCATTATAAGGCTATAAAAATCACTGAATCTCCTCATTCTCCCCAGGACAGGAAGAGCTCATTGGAGGTGGTCATCCTTACAAGAGGGAACATCAGGAGAAGGAGTGTCAGCCAACATCAGGGTCAGGGTGTTTCTAAAACAGTGCCTGATATGTGAAGCAGATACACTGTGTGGGTCAGCGGTTCCTGATTCCATATTGTGGAGCTGACCAAGATGAGTTGTTTTTCCCTGGTAGCCTACACACAACAGCATTACGCTGGGGAGAAGGTACTGGTATTCACCCAGATCTCACTCCAACATGGAATTTGAATGTGGGGTCAGCGAAACGCAGTATATATGGCATACAAGACTGCGAGGCTCAATTAATTTCCATGGCGTGGAACCCAAAGGATTCAGAGAAAAGCAGCCAGGATGGTCATAGGTAGAGGTCATCTTCCACAAAAGCAATGACCTGACATCATTTGTCTTACATTTCACAAATCCTTTTGAAAACTCAAGTTGTTCTAAACTGTTGATGTGAAAGGCATTTATTATCAGCGATTTCAAATACGGCTAACTTGATTAAATTCAAGGCATTGCATCCTATCAAAATTAAAACGCATACCAGCACAAACAGCCATTATAAACGAGCTAATAAATACTGAATCAGATGAATGATATTGCTGATTAACAGCTTTACATTTTTAGCCTACTTTACTGTCATAACTTAAAGCTAAATATATCTACAGATTCAGGAGCAGCATCCAGATGAGGCTTAAATAGGAACGATTCTGTATTAAATGACATATTAGAAAGGAATTTAGATCCTCTAAGGCAATACAGACCTCATATACTAAAATCTCTACGTCTACACAGAATTGGAAAGTGATGAAGGGTCTAGAGAGCAAGTCTTACAAGCAGTGGCTGCAGGACCTGGGGTTGTTTAACTTGGAGAAAAGAAGTCCTTTTTTCCTGATATTTTCTAATCAGGAAAATCAGGGCATCCAAGTGAGAGCTGCAAACCTAAGTCCTTCAGTGTCTTTTGAAAAGTATAATATTACACTGCTGTTCTCAGCAGATATATGTCAAGAAATTGAATTACTGCAGTTTACCTTCTAGGCATATGCTCTGAAGACTGAGCAAAGCGTGTCAGCTGCCATGATGCAATTGCACTCCCTTGGCTGTTTTGATCATGGTCAGTGGCTCCGGGTGAGCTGATGAGCAGGAACTGGTGCTGCAGTAGATCAATTGCCAGCCATTTTGTGAAGACAGAGTCTAAAGTGAAGCTCTCAGTATTGATGGATTCAAGGGGGCAAATTTGACACCAAACCCTACCAGAGTGCCTTCAGGCAGATCCAATCCCCAAATTAATGTTCTGTCATAGATCAAACCTGTTTTTCAGCTCAAAGAGGCAACCAGCCTGCACAGGCTGCACATTTGTGTGCTTACAAAACTGCTTGATTTTTGTGTCTGGAGTCTTCTTGTCTTACATATTCATTGGTGATCAAGTCCTTCTGATATCCGATTAATTGGGGATCTTCCTCTCCCTTTCCAGACTTCTCTTGACAATGAAACTATGTCTTAGAGCCACCAGAAAAACAAAGCTCAGAAGGTGTCAAGCTGATAAGATGTGAAAAACAGAGCTATTTCTGCAAGTGAAACAATCTCAGAAGTCAAAAAAGCTCAGAAGTTTTTCCACCTGAGCACAAACCCTGTTCCCCCCAGCCTGTTAAATGCATGTATTCAGTCCAGGCCCAGGTGAGCAAATCAATCCCTAAAAGACCATAAAACTGGCATAGAACCATTGGGTTCAGTGAAACTATGTAGCCAAGCATGCTTATTTAGCTCAAAGGGACTGGTATGATTTTAATCTAGGTGGATTTGAGTGTCATAACCTCTCCAGTAAAAACCTGGGGGAAAGAAAAAAAGGAAAAAAAGGAAAAGAAAGGGAAAAAAAAGTAAAAAAGATAGAAATGCAGAAAGGGAGAGAGATTGTAAATACCATTGGCAGCAAGCAGACTAGAAGCAGCTGTCTCTGGCAGACGTGTTTCATTCAGATCAAACAGAGAGCTGTGGATGTTTGGAAATAACCCACATTTACTATATATTTAACTACAAGCTTTCCGTTTGTTTGGAGGCAATCAGGGATTTATGCTCAAACAAGAACTTTTCTCACCCTGGTTTTGTTCAGAAAGCACCGTTTTCCTGTGGCACCGGCGCGTGAGTGCCAGGATGCCACATGGAGCACAGGGATTCCAGGGTGGGAGGAGGGCTCCTGATTTCACAGCTTTTGGTCCCACAGTCCTGGAGGTAAATGGAGCTGTTTTCAGGATGTGCCTTCCTCCAGGAACCTAAATGCTCTCATTCGCAGGGGGAAAAGGTGCCGATGACCTTGTGCTTTGGGTGTGATAATTGTTAAACCACGGCATCTGGCAGCCATGACCACTGCGGACTCCTCAGAGCTCCTGTGAGCAGTGTTTCCCACGAGGGACCCTGCCATCTGCCATATACTCACAGGGACAGCAATCAGTCTGGGGACTCAGAGCCCATCCTATGTCACCTGTAGAGATCCTCTGTCCTCCTTAAGAAGAGTGCTGAAAGGCTGTAGTTTTTGCCTTCCCAACTCTGTCACATTTCCACCCTATTCAATTTTTTTATTATTTTTTAAGTGCACATGCACTCTAGCATTTCAATGCTAGTCTTTAAAGCCTTAAATAACATAGTAGTGCTGCTGTCTACTTGCAGGACTGTCTATGGACGCTTGTTGCATCACGGCTATTAGGATCAATTGCAAGGAGAATACAAGATGATAGAATGCAATTATCTGTGTTAGAGCCTTGCCCAGACTCCCAGCACCTGCATTCTCTTAAAAAAAGTAGAAAAAAGAGAATGTCTTTAGAATGTCTAAGTGACAAACTGCCTTGGTGTGGAGAGTGCTCTTTGCTAGTGCTCTTGAGGCAGGTCTTGAACCTGCCCTAGGACTTCACCTCACAAGCCATAAGGCTGGTTCCAAGATGTGCTTCTAGTCCCAAGTCTTGCTGGAAGGAGCTGTGCATACCTTGCAGAACTTCTCTGCACCACGGAGACAGTTGTCTGTGGGATCTCACGGTGAGACCAGGAGAAAATTGCAAGTCCCTGTGGTGGTAAGAGGGGGAAAAAGGCCCTGATGATTCAGAAATACAGACTGCTATTAGAGATTGTTTGCACAAATCTCTGTTTTGGTAACAGATTTTTTAGTCCTGTAGCAATAGGACAAAGCGTAATGATTTTAAGCTAAAAGAGGGTAGATTTAGACTAGATATAAATAAGAAATTTTGTAGGATGAGATTGGTGAAACACTGGCCCTTTGTGCCCAGAGAGGTGGTAGATGCCCCATCCCTGGAAACATTCAAGGTCAGGTTGGATGGGGCTCTGAGCAACCAGATCTAGTTGAAGATGTCCCTGCTCCTTGCAGGAGAGTTGGACTAGATGACCCTTAAAGGTCTCTTCCAACTCAAACTATTCCATGATTCTATGATTCTAAAAGTAGTGGAAGATGTTTCCTTTCCAAAACACATCACTTCACTGATCTGTATTAGGGTATAGCTCTACCAAAAAGCACAGGGAAAGGTAAACATCTTTTCTGCTGACTTTGCCTTATCAGGAAAACTCAGCATGAAATTATGCCCTGAGATACTGTAATGTAGAACTCTTCTGTCAATCTTCTGAAGATCACTTCAAGATAATTTGAGACAGATTTTCAAAAAGGACTCAAAACTTTCCCTCAGCAAACATCACTCTTGTTTTTAGATTTTGCAACAGAAATTGTTTCCCCAAATGATTACATACACCAGAAAACTGTGTTCCTATTAAAAAAGATCACAACTTTGTTTTCTTATTCAAAGAAATACACACATATGGGCCTTCTATTTATGTGTGTAGGCACCATGATAAATCCCCATGATAAATCCCCAGATGAAAGTAACATTCAGAATTTGCTAAAACACTGTGGTATTATGGAACACTTTCAAAAGTGTGGATTTGTTTTCCACCTTTTTCTCCAATACTAAATATTGGACTCAGCAGTAAGGGATTATAATGGAGCCACAGTAGTACTGTAAAGTGTTGGATTTACGAGCCATATCTGTAGAACATAAATTTTCCAACAAGGGCTATAATTATATAAAATGCTACATGAGTCCAACAATGTGAAGAAATCTATTTTTAGGGCAAAATTTTTCCAGTTATCAGGGTTTCAGTCTTTGGCTGGGAATTAAATACCCTGCAGGACTGAGGTGCTCAACAACTTGCTGGAACCGGTGTGTGTCTCTCTTGCTAAGTAGACACAAATCCCTCTCAAAACCCCTGGGAGGGGCTCCCATTACCTAAATTGGTCAGTTCTGGAGTGTATCTGATATCTGGTGTTAGCACAAAATATAGTCCAGGTCAGGGTGAGTAAAAAGATAAGAGTTAATGGAGGGAAAACAGGGGTTCATAGGAAGAAGGGACTTAACTGAAGTATTTTCATATCCTACTAGTTCCAAAGTGTTATCAAGTCTACCACAGGTCTTCACAGCACCTAAATAGTTGCAGGTTGTCTCCTTTGAGCACATATACCTACAGTTTGCTGGCAAAAATAATATAGTAACTCCAAAATGCTGAGTCTTTAAAAATAATCCATTTTTTATACCAATTTCATAATTTTCTGAAGCCTAGTTCATGAGAATTGGAAGTGACTGCTCTATGGTTTGAAACAGCCTTCATACATCTCCCACCAGTTCTTTAAACTAGAAAAACCTCTAGTGGAATCTCACCACTGAATTTTCAAAGGATATTAAAATCTGCCTGTGTTCTTTTTTATAAATTTAATCTACCATTTGCCATTTGCACATTTGTGATACTAAAAATGACTGTTTGGTGCTTTCCCCTAGAAGCTGTGCATTTTTTCCTCCATAGATACCATTTCCAAAGCTCGTATTTGTCACTCAGCAAAGCACATGAATGAGCTATTTAGCCATATAATAAAGTAACAATGAATGAAGCAAGAGGACCAATTGAATTGGTGCTATTATTTCAACAAAATCCTTTTAGCAATTGCCTCTCTCTTCATAGAGACCTTCACTGCCTTATTTCACTAAATGACACCATGAATGTAATTACTTTGATTCAGAGTGTTGGAATCACACAGGTAACAAATTACACTGCCCCCTGATGAGTAATAATTCAATTATTCAGTGGCCTTATAACAGTTTGAAATAGCGTATTCTCATTTCACAAACATCGTATTTACTGCTGGAAATAAACCATTTCTGCAAAGTGAAATATTAGATCTATATATCTTACCCCTTGTAAGCTCCCAAATGGATCACCACATAACTGCATATCTTTGGTGTTTTTAATATTAAAGGCACTGCAGAGATGCTGAGCCTCTTGGGTTACTCCATCTCGGTCGATGTGTACATATGTTTTGCCTATTTACTACCTGGTGAATCAAGACTTTATTATAAATATCAAGGAGCAATTGTGCACAGAGTGAAGTTTGATCTCAGTGGCACCAGTGCTATTGGAATTCATCCTGAACTGGAAGCAGAATCTAGATGTGTTTCCAAAGGGACATTCCTCGGACATGACTCTTCTCTTCTGTGCTCCAGCATAAATGAAGCATATACCACTGCTAAAGCCAAGTCAGTATAAAACAGAAGGTGAAGAGGGGAAGAAACAACCCTGCTTGCTGAAGGTCAAATCAAACTTAGACTTTTGGGGTAAAATGCATAAAGCCCAGAGAGATATTAAAATGCCTTAGGTGCCAAACTCCCAATTAAGCAACCTCCAAATTGTATTTCGATATGTAGGATAGATGGATGTCTATCTTCACCTTTAAGGACTTAAATATTTTTAAAAGCTTTAGCTGCCTTCATCTAGTGTGTTGTGATTTATACGAGCTGCGTTCATCTCGGAAGTGCAGCACTCCTCCAGGCTGACTGCAGGAGGCATCAGTGAGGAACTGCAAGACCATAATCGCTGGGTTTGGTCCTAAATTTGCAGAAGTGTGTCCGACTTGTTCTGTTCCTGAGAAAATCCCTCAAGGGACACAGGCACAGGAGCGGCTGCTCTTGGGATCACAGTCAAGCTTAAGCATGGCAGAGAGGCCAAGCTGCTCTGTAACTGTCTGGGGTACATCAAAGTTAAAATATTGAGACAGATGCTGGGATTACTCGCCTGCAGAACTGGCTGGAAACATAGCAGGAGGGTTTTGGGACTGAATTCTACTTCAAACCCAGGACTGGGTTTGGACAGGATTGGACACTTAGATCCTTAAAATGCAATCAGGATGGGATGGACAACAGCAGACAAGCTAATCTTGACTTTTCTGCCTTCTGATCAACTGAGATCTTTATCCCTAGGAGTCATTTTATTTTTTGAGAGCTGAAATAGCTGTC